>JACVTC010000059.1:795000-797500 GCA_016946835.1 Neocallimastix lanati (nom. inval.)
AGTTTAAAATATAATATTTTTAAACCAATTCTTTATTTAATATATATATAATAAATATGATATATTAATATAATTAAATATACTCTTTTTTTAATTATTTGATTATATGTTTTATTAAATGTATTTTGTTTTTTATTTTTTATTTATATATTTTTTATATTTGGAAAAATTTATCTGTAAATTTAAACATATTATTTAATCTATTATCCATTTTCGAAATGTCAGATGTCATATTATATTTATTAAATCCAAAGAAACTTGAAACAGACGATGTAATTATATATTTATTATTTATTTTTTGTAATATTAAATAATTTATCAAGAAACAAAAAGAAATATCTAACATGAAATTCTAATTTCATTTTTAGAAATTTCAAATTGCATATATATAAATATGATAATAATTTATATAATGTTATTAACATTTAACATTAAAGCAATTATTTGTATAATTTTCAAATTTCTTCATATCTATTAATATTTTATTAAATAAAGTATTAATAAATTATTTATTTCTTATTAACTACAAACATTATATATATATATATAATAAAAACTTAAATTAAATTTTAACCTTTGTATTTTTTTATTATAAATATTTTATTAAAATTTTATTTAAAAGTTAGCTATTGAAGATGGAAAATCACTAATAAAAATTTTTATGAAAAAAGCAAATTTTGTCAATGAACCTATTAATGATCCTTCAAAATTATCAGAACGACAAATTTTATATTTAAAATTATCATATAAAGTATATAGAAATATTATAGAAATATATAGATATATATAAATTTGAATTTCAATAAAAATTTTATATTAAAAAATTTTTGTTCTTTTTATATAAATTTCAATTTTTATCCTTTACATTTTTCTTATATGTTTCTATATAAATTTAAAAGTTATTATTAAGATTTAAATTTACTGTTCAGACTATTGAAGAAATTATTCCAATAGAATCTCAAGCATTTTTATTTATATATTATGTTATATTGTAATTTTAAATATCAATATAAAGATTTTTTTAAATAATAAATGAATAATTTTATTCATAAATGAAAATTATATTTATTTTTATGATTACATACGTACATATATATATTATTACTCCATTATAGTTCAAAGGATAAAGAAACAAGTAATTATGATGTTTGTAATGATCCAAATATTTTATATAAACGTTGGTTAATAAGAAATATATCAAAGCCAGATGATACCTATCCAATAAATTATATTATAAAAGAAATTAGAAGTTTAGAAGGAACAGAGAGTCATCTTCAAA
This sequence comes from Neocallimastix lanati (nom. inval.), assembly GCA_016946835.1. Classification (NCBI taxonomy): domain Eukaryota; kingdom Fungi; phylum Neocallimastigomycota; class Neocallimastigomycetes; order Neocallimastigales; family Neocallimastigaceae; genus Neocallimastix; species Neocallimastix lanati (nom. inval.). The sequence continues at coordinate 796,280 of JACVTC010000059.1, forward strand.
CTTTAAGAGATTTGGTTGATAAAAATATTTATTATAAAAATAATTCAGAAGTAATTAAATTTTGATATAATATATTATTTTCATAATAATTTTTATATATCTATTTATTACAATATTTTATTATATATATATATATATTTAATATGTTTTTAACTTATAAAAGAAAATAAAATTTAATTTTATTATTATTTTTATAAAAATTGTATTTAAATAAATATTTCCCCAATTTAATACCATATTGACTATCTATTATATATTTATAAAAAAAAAAAAAAAAGATTCTTAATAATTGGAAATGTGAATATGATATAGGTAGTTTTTTATGTCAACTATCTTATGAAATTGGAAATTATTATATTTATAAAGAAGATTTTGTAACAGCAGATATTTATTTTCAACACTGTAAAAAACTATTTCAAAATAATAATATCTATGATGACAAATTTTGGTATTTATACAATTATTTATTATAATTATAAAATATATATTAATAAATAAAAACAGTTATAGTATATATATATGTATATATATTTTTTAATTTTAGTATTAATATATTATTAAATAATATATATGTAAATATTTATATTAAAAAAAAAGTAATGTCAACAAATCTCAGGTGGATGATTTATTATATGTATGTGCCTTATTTAATAAGCCATTAAATGATAAAATTTATAGAGTTCAAAAATTTATAGATGATGATCTTTATAATGAAGATTTAATTAACATTTTAATGGAAGATAATAATTCCTCTCAAAAACTTATCTCCAAAGAGGTAAGATCATATCTAGTAGAACAATCAAAAGATCAACCGGTTATCTCAATAGGAATTGCTATAGTAAATGCTTTAAATAATATTAATATTGAGGATGAAAAAAATATATCAAAAGAAAAAATAAATATGATTAATCAACAAAATGGTAAAAATCCAAGGAATTATTAAAAAAAAAAAAAAAAAAAAAAAAAAAAATAATAATAATAATAATAATAATAATAATAATAATAAAATTATATAAATATATACATATATATTATTTTTTTTTGTCTTAAGATAATTATAATAATCATATTTAAATTATTAAATGGACATTTTATACTATTTGTTCTAATATTTTTTTTTTTTTTTTTCTTTTTTATAATATCATTTTTATTAATTCCTAGGTGAATTATTTACACATATTTTAACAATGATAACATCTTCTATGGATGTTAAAGAATTAT
>JACVTC010000059.1:800000-830000 GCA_016946835.1 Neocallimastix lanati (nom. inval.)
TATAATATTATTATATTTTAGAAACTTCTTAATTCATTTTCAGAAATATTAAAAAATACAAAAAATATAAATGTTTCAACCTTCATTGGTGGTTGTATAGCCGGTATTCTTTATCGTGTGGGATTATTGGTATATTTAAAATATATATATAATATATATTAATATTAATTTAAAATTTTCTTTAAAAAAAAAAATAATATACAAATATATATATTTATATATAAAATAATAATTTAAATAGATTAATCTTGAATCTTTTGGAATAAATGCTGTTATATCAGCTTCTCCATTAGCCCCAGATATTGTTAAAACATGGTCAAAGTACGATATATAAATATATATATAAATTTTTTTTTTTTTCTATCTATATATAAATATTAAAAAAAAAAAAAAATAAAAAATAAAAATAAAAATAAATAAAAATAAATATTAATTATTTTTAATATATATATATAAATTAAATATATATATTTTAGTGCTCAATATGTATTAAAGATATTAAATCAAAAACCAATTAATGATAATATTTTCAAAGACAATATTGATAATATTAAAGAATACATTATACCAATATTAATGCAAAATATTTATTCCTCAATTCTTTATGAACAAAAGCATGTAGATTGTACAGGTCTTTTCTGTTTAGCTGATTTATATTTCATTAATCAAGACTATGATAATTCATTAAGGTAATACTATAATTTTATAAATTTTTTAAACTTAATATAATAATAAATTTAATATATTAATAAAATTTTTAAAATTATTAAATATAAAATATAAAATATAAAATATATAAAGCAAAAAAAAAATTTTATATTATAATAAAAATAATACTAACAAATTATTCACGTATTTATTAATATTATATACCATATAAATACAATTTGAAATTATAATCCTTATTATTATTACAATTATTATTATATTATTATTATTATATTATTATTATTATAAAAAATATCAGATATTTCTTAAATGCATTATCTTTATTATCATCCCAATTTACCAATATGGAAAAATTAGAAAATATATGGTATTCAAGGATCACCTCACAAATAATTCAATGTTGTATTAATAAAAAGGAATGGCTTTTGGCATGTATACTCTATCAATTTGCATTTAAAATTGATTATGTAGCCGCTTATAATTTAATTCATAAATCAGTAACTGAAAATCAAATTAATCAAGAAATTAAAACAGCAAATATTTATATCATTGATAATAAGCATGAATCATCAAAAGAAACATTTTCATCTTTAAATTTCTTTTGGGATTTATCATTAATAGAATATTGTATAGGTAAAAAAAAAAAAAAAAAAAAAAAAAAAAAAAAAAAAAAAAGTGTTATATATATATTTATAATAAATAATAATATATTTATATAATATAAATAATAAAAATTAATAACACAATTTTTATTAAATAATAATAATTTAATACATTTTAAAATAAAACAATTTTATATTTCATAACAATGTAAAATATTTATTAGATTGTTTCCAAAAAAGAGGAATGATTGATGAGATTAATAAAATGGTAAAAAAAAAATAATATAAAATATAAAATAAAAAATAAAAAAAAAATTATACTTTAAAAATAACATTTAATTAATTGATATTTATTTAATAATTTATATAAACAATAAATTTTTTTTTTTAGAAAACACACATATCCAATACTTATTCAGTGGATGAATCTACCAGAAAAATAATTATATCAAAAATACAAAAAACCTTTTTAAGATATTTAACAGAAAAAGTTATTAGTATTTAGAAATATTTTATCATTACTATAATATATATATATAATTTATAATAAAGAATATTTTATATATATATATATATATGTATATATAATAACGAATATTTTTTGTTAAATATATTTATAAAATTTATAATATCAAATATTTTTTTATTATATATAAATTTGTATATATATGTATATATGAAATATATATATATAAATAAAAATATATAAAATTAAATAAAACTTAAGTTTTCTTATTTATATATATTATTATATTTTGTTTCAATATATATATTTTTTTATATAAAATTTATTTAATAAATATAAATATTTGCATAAATGAAAAATAATTATAATAATTATCTATTATTATTATAATAATAATAATAATAGATAAATATTGTATTACTATTTTGGATATAAATCAAGAGTTTTTAATCTTTGAAATTAATATTAAAAAATTAAATAATTTTTTTTTTTTTTTATAATTAATAAAATTATGAAAGGGTTAGATTGATTTGAATTAACAAGTAGATTACACTTTTAAAAAATATATATATATATATATTTTTATTATAAATTAAAGTTTAATTTTATTTTATTTTTTTTCTTACAAACTTACTTCTATATAAAAAACTTTAAAATAGAAATCTCAATTATCGCAAAGCAAAAAAGAATATAAAAAATTAAAATAATAATAATAATAATAATAATAATAATAGGTCAGTTTATATAATATTAATTATAATATAATATGAACCAATTTGTTAATAATTTTATTATACACTTTTTTTTCAATTATTTAATCATAAAAACAAAAAAAAACAATAAAATAAAATAAAATAAAATAAAATTTATATGTATATTATTTAATAACTTTTAGCAATTAATTCTTTTTTTTTTTTTATGATAATAATAATAATAATAATATAATATAATAATTAAATGCATATCTTCTTTTATTATTACAATTATTTAATTTTATTTTTTTTTTTTTATAATTAACATTTACATTTTTATTAATTAAAGAAAATTATAATAAATAAAAATAGTAATTTTATTAAATTATTTTCTTATCCATAATTGAAATAAAACAAAACAAAAACAAAACAAAAATAAAATAAAATGAAATAAAAAAACAAATATATTTAAATTTATATTAAATAAAATTACCAACATCGATGTAAAAAATGTTTTTTATATAATATATATATAATATATTAATAAATATTTAACAGAAATAAAGTTAATTTATAGTATATTAATTCAAGGAATAAAATTAAAATTATTAGATATTAATAATAATAAAAAAAAAATAATAATAATAATAAAAAAGTAAAAAAGTTCAATTCATTAATTTATTATATTATTTATTATAGTTGTAATTTAATATAATTCATTTTTTAATTTTTTTTATTATTACTAATTATTAATTATTTAATACAATTTTCAATTATAAAAAATTCATTTAAAAAAAAAAAATATTAACCTAATTTGTTATTACAAATAATACAATTTATTTTAATTATATGTAATTATTTTTTTTAATTAGTTATTATAATATAATAAAATAATTGTTAATTAATAATAGTAATAATAATAATTAATTAACATTTAATCATTTATTTAAATGTATAATTACATTAACTGTTTTTATATTATTAGTGTAATTAAATATTAATTAACCAAAAAAGAAAAAAGATTTTTTTTTTTTATTATATTAATAAGAATATATATACATATTGAAATAAAAATTTAAAAAGATTATTAATATCAATAAATATCCATAATAGAAAATTACAGTATAAATATATGATAAAACAATTCTATTGATTTAAATAATTTTTTTTTTTAAAAAAACAAAAAAAAAAAGAAAAAAAATATTTAGAGTATATATATGTTATTATTGATATTATAAAATACATTAAAAATTTTTTATTATAATTATTGTTAATAACAAGAAAGGATGCAATATACCACTTCATTGGAAATTGAAATTCCACAATTATCAAAAAATTCATCTTCAAAGAATGAATATGATACAACTATAAAAATTAGAGAAAAAAATGAGAAAGAGATAAAATTATTAAAGAATCAGATCGATCTCTTAAATACTAAATTAAAGTTTTCAGAAAAACGTAACGAGGAATCAGGAGAACAATTGGAACTTTTGAATAAACAAATTAAGAATAATGATAATGAATTAATGAAACTAAAAAATTTGAATAATGCATTGAAAAGAGAGAATGTAACTTTGAAAGATAATAATGTTTCCATAAATGTTCAAAATACTAATTTAACCACAGATTTCAATGAAATTGCCACTCACTATGGTCATTTAAAAGAAAAATATGAACAGTTATCGAAGGATAATGATAAACTTAAAAAAACCAATGTAGCTCTTTCTAATAAATATTCAGATTTGACTAAGGAATATAATCATATTTCTTCACAATATGCAAAAATTAAAGATAAAGTGGAACAAATTGTTAAAGAAAATACCAAAGTTGTATTTGAAAATAAAAAATTAAATCAACAAATACAAGAATTAATTGAGGAAATTCAAAAATTAAATAGTAATACAAAAGATTTAGCAGATACTAATGATAAATTAACTGATGATATTAAAAGAATGACAATAAATATTAAAAACTTAACCTCGGATCTTAAATCAGCAAAATCGCAAAATCAAAACGTTAAATTAGAAAATGATGATTTAAAAGAGAGATGTTCTCGTAATTCCAAGGAAATAGAGAAATATCGATTAGAGAATAAAAAATTATCTAATCAATTGAAATTAGCTCTAGAAGAAAATTGTAAATTTCAAAAGATGAATACAAACATAAATGCTGATAATAAACAATTAGCATTACAAAATGAATCACTAACTCAAGAAAATGATACTATTAATAAAGAATTGGGACAACTTCGTAAGAAAATATGTGAATTAAAAGAAATGAATGAAAAGTATCGTGATGAGATTAGTCGTCTTCGTAGTGAAAATGAAAGTATGTTTGGTGAACGTGCGGTATTAGAAGGAAGAATTAAGAGAGGTCTTACTCAAATAAATGAAATTCAAAAAATGAATAAAACATTGGAAGATGAATTAAGTACTAAGCAACAACCCAAATATAATTATGTATCCTCTTCCTCAAAAAGTTCGAAGAAAAATAGAAATCCAAATACAGAATTTAATTTAGAAATAGATTTTAAACCATCAAAATAAAATATTAAATAAATAAATAAATAAATTAGTTTTATTTGATATTTAATAAAATAAATATCAATATTAATGATAATAATAATAATAATTATCTATAAGAATATTTATATCAATAGATTATTTTTAAAACTTTAATTCATATCTTTAATAACTATACTAAATTTTTATAGTAAATTATTATTATTATCTATTTTTATATTGAATTAAGTTTTGAAATAAATTTTTTCATTAGAATTTAAAATTCCTTTTTATTTTATTTTACTTTTATATTTTTATATATTAAATGATTTATTATTTATTTATTTATTTATTTATTTTTATTTATATCTTTATTTTATTTTGTCTTGGTTATAAAATATAAAATATATTATACTATCTGTATAATATGTGTAGATTTAAAATACAAGTTTTTTTTATTATTTTTTTTTTTTTATAAAATAAATTATTATTTAAATATATATATAATATAAATAAAAACAATAATAAATTAGAAATTTTAAAATTTTTATGTTATATAAACTATATAAATACTATACATATATATATTTTATAATTTATATATATATTTTGTTTATATATATTTTAATTATAAAAAAGATTAATTAAAATTTTGAAAATTACTGCTATTATTTGGATATTTATTTAATAAGTATTATAAATTAAATAGTTTAAAATATTATCGTAATAGTTTTTTTTATTGAAAAAATAAAAAATACAAATATTTATATAAATATACTTTTTTTTTTAAAAAAAAATTATAATAATATATTATAATAAATTAATTTACAAAAAAGTTCGGATTTAAAAAAAAAAAAAAAAAACATAAAATATATTTGGTTTCATATAATAAATTACGAATTTTTTATTTCAAAAAAAAAAAAAAAAATTTTATTCTAGTTATCCAAAAATTTTATATTAAAATTTATATTCAAAAATTAAATAATATGAAAAATGTAAATTATATTAATAAGAATTATAATTATAATAAAAATATATTAAAATTTTTATCTGATTTTTATATTTATTTAATACTATTTTTTTTAAAATAAATGAATAAATATATGATATTTATATATATATATTAAAATAATTATGAATTTTTTTGCTATATCAAATTATATATAATATTTATGAAGGAAAACTTTTTTTAAAAGATTTAAAAATTTAATATAAACTTTTTTTTTTTTTTTAAAAAAATTTATATTAAATTTGTAGAATAGAATAAAGGTTATAAATATATATATATCCTAACACCTCTTTTATTGCTAATTACAAAAAAAGATAAATAAAAGAGAGAAAAACTATTAATAATAAATGAATAATAATAATAAAAGCAAAAGAACTAATTATAGAAAAAAAGACTTTTATACAAATGTAATATTCTTAACTGATAATTGATTATATATTATATACCTTCATTATTTATTGTTGTTTTTGTAAATTTTCTTTTTAACATAAATTTTAAATTTTCAGAATTTTAAATTTATTACTATATAGATTAGTTCAATTTACAGAAATTTTTAAAGTTTAATAAATTGACCAATCAAAAAATTCTAAAAATTAAAAAAAAAAAAAAAAAGATTATATAACAAAATAAAAATAATAAATAAAATTATAAAAAAATAAAAAAATATAAAATAAGAAAATATTATTTTTTATTATATATATATTTTATAGTAATGTAGTTTTGAATAATTTAGAAGTATTTTTTTTTTTTTTTATTTTTCTGAAAATTTAAAATTCAAAATTACTATTTTATTTTTATTTTTTTTTATCTTACTTTCTAAATAAATAAATAAATATAAATATTTTATATAAATATTTAATAAATATATATATATAAATGTAAATTTATATAATATATAAATTATTTTATATAATATATAAAATTTAATTAATATATATAATTTTTTTGAATTATACTAATATATATTTTTTCATTGTTTTTTTATACAATATATTATTTGTTATATTAAAATAAAAAAAACAATAGTTTTTTTTTTGTATGTTTTATATTTTTATAAAGGGAAAATTAAATATTTGGGTAATGAAATTTTAAATTAGTGAAATTGAATATAATTTCTTATTTTTTATTTTTTTATTTAATTTTATATTTAAAAATTAAAACATACTTCATTAAAGATAGTTTCAAATGTATATATTTTATATAAAAATATATTCTATTATAAAAATTATAAAAATTTTAAAATAATACATTATAAAAATCGAAGTAAAATAATAATAAAAATATTTAAAAAAATAGAGAATTAATAAATTAAGAAAAAATCAAAATAGCTTTGAGGAAAATAGTATTTGAATTTTATACAGGATTAATTTTCTTGTTTTCTTATTTTCTTCCATTCAATATAGTTTTTTTTGTATAATAAAATTGGGGAAAATAATTTTTAGAATTGTTATATTTTAATTTATTATAATTTTGAAATTTTATAATATTAACAATAATTACTTGTAATCTCTATAATATTAATAAAAGTTTACTTATTTTTGTATATTAATATTATTAAATAATAAATAATAAATAAATAATAAATACTAAACTTTTATTAATATTATAGAGATTACAAGTAATTATTGTTAATATTATAAAATTTCAAAATTATAAATAATAATAAATAATATATAACAAAAAATAAATAATAAATAATATAATAAATAAATAAATAATAAATAAATAAATAGGATGCTTAACTCTCTATTAATACAAAAAAAAAAAAAAAAAAAAAACAATATCAGCCAATAATACTTCATAAAGTGATATTCATAGCCTAACAATATACTAAAAAACTTTCTCCACATTAAGATTTATCGCGAATAATGAAAAATTTAATAATTTTATTAATTTATTATTTTAATAATAATTGCTTTAGTTATTTAATTTATTTCTCATTTTTATATTAATGATTATATTTAATTAGAAATATAATAAATATAATAAAAAATAATTAAAATATTGACTATGTAACTATGTAATATTTATAATTGTAGTCTTTTCTTTTTTTATGTTTTTTTTTTTCAATAATTTTATTGCTATAATTAAAAATTATTTATATAAATTTACAAACTTTTTTTTTTAATTTATGATATATATACATATATATTAGCTTGCTAATATTTAAAATTTATAAAAAAAATAATAAAAAATAAAAAATAAAAAATAATGATAAAAAAAAATAAAAAATAAAAAATAAAAAATAAAAAACAAAAACCAAAAAAATAAAAATAAAAATAAAAACTAATATATAAAATTAATTTAAATATAATATATCTAAATATAAAATATTAAATTGGTGATTTTGGAAAAATATATATATTTTTTTTTAACATCGATTTATTTCAAAAAAATAAAATAATTTTTTTTTAATCACTATTATATATTTAAATATATATTACCATATATAGTTATTTTAATACATTAATTTAAATACATTATAATGGATGTATTGAACATTTTTTTTTTTTAAACTAAATTAAATTTTTTTTATTAAAACTTTAATTTTCAAAAAAAAAAATTTGGTTATAATTAATACCAATCACAATATTAATATACAATATATTAAATAATATTTGAATACTATTATAAACCCAATCAATTAATTTTAATTATATTGTGTAACAATTATTTATATATTTCTTGAATATAATAAAAATTAAAATAATATTAGTGGCTTAAATAATATAATTTCAATGGATTATTTTAATTCTTAAGGCCAATCATAATTTAGATCTAAAAGCCAGTTTTATTTTAAAAAAAAAATACTAAAACAAAAATACTATATAAATTTAAAAATTTCGCATTAATTTTCTACTCCACACAATAATAATTTATTATTAAATCTTAAGGTAATTCAAATAGAATGAGTTTTATTAATAATTTTTTTTTTTTTTAGAGAAATTTAAATAGTTATAATAAATAATAAAAATAAAATATATATTAGAAATTAAGAATAAGTTTGTTAAGTCAACAAAGGAAGAAAATAAAAATAAATTAAAATTCAAATGTGGAAAAAAAAGGAAGAAAGTTGCATTTATTATTAAATTTACTAATTGGAATTTATAATTATTATTTATAATTATTATATAAAATATGAACAAATAGAATCAACAATGGCCGAAGAACACGATCACACCTTCGAAGAAGCCGATGGTAATAATAATTTATATTAAAATATAATAATATAAATATTAGAAGTATAAATAAATTAGTTAATAATATTTATATTTAAATAATTTATAAAAATAGCCGGAGCTTCCCTTACTTACCCACTTCAATGTTCCGCTCTTCGTAAGAACGGTTTCGTTTTACTTAAGGGTCGTCCATGCAAGATCGTTGATATGTCTACCTCTAAGACTGGTAAGCACGGTCACGCTAAGGTTAACTTAGTTGGTATTGATATTTTCACTGGTAAGAAGTACGAAGATATGTCTCCATCTACTCACAACATGGAAGTTCCAAATGTCAGACGTACTGAATACACTCTTTTAGATATTGACGATGGTTACCTCAGTCTTATGACTGCTGATGGTGATACTAAGGATGATATCAGAAAGCCAGCTGACCCACTCGGTCAAGAAATTGAAGAAGCTTTCGAATCTGGTAAGGAAATCATTGTTACTATCATCTCTGCTATGGATGAAGAAGCTTGTATTGCCTGGAAGGAAGCCCCACAATCCTAAGAAGTTTAATAATAAACTATATCAATTTAATAATTAAATAATAAGACAAATAAATCCTTATTGTTTGATTATCAAGTGAAAGAAAATTTTTATTTTAAACATATTTATTATAGAAAACATTATTAAAAACAAAACAAATTAAGAAGAAAATATTAAAAAAAAAAAAAAAAATTAAATTATTATTATGAATAATTTAAATAATATTTATAAAATAATTTAATGAATAAAAAAAAATAGAAAATCATTTAAAAGCGAAACAAAAATATCATTTTTTTTTCTTTGTATAATGGAGTGTTAATTAAAAGTTGTATTTGTTATTGATTAAATTGTTATTGAGAAGATATATGAAATTGAAAATTATTATATGTAAAATTCTTATTTAGGTGAGAATAATGGTATTTTTAGTAAAAAAGATGAAATTTAGTGTATATAGTGATAGCAGTAGTGAATCGTGTAAAATTAGAAATGCGTAACTTCTTCATCTAAACGAGTTAATAAGAAAATTTTGAATAAGTTCATGAATGGGCTATTAAAAATGAAATGACTTTTGGAATTAATAAGTGTGCTATTCTTGTTGTGAAACCGATTAATTTTATTAAACCGATAAATTAAGAAGATCCAACTTTTTTTTACTAATTTTGAATAATATATACTTCATCTAAAGCACGTGCTCGATTTGCTTCAATGTTATCAAATGAATTTCCTATTAAAAGAGGTGTTCGTCAAGGTTGTCCTTTATCTCCAATTTTATTCAATTTATTCATCAATGATATACTAAATGACTGTGAAAAGTATGGTGTTAATGTTGGAAGAAAAAAGTGTTGTGGTGGACTCTTTGCTGATGATGTTGTTCTCATTGCTCCAAATGCAAAAAATTTAGAAAAATTATTAAAAAAGGTACATAAATGGGCTAATTTAAATGAAATGACTTTTGGTATTGAAAAGTGTGCAACTATGGTTATAAAACCAATGAACTTCCAACCTCCTCCAAACTACAGTGATCCAACCTTCTATTTAGGAAAGAATGATATTCCTAAAGTTTCTAGTTATGTCTATCTTGGTATTCCTTTTTCAGATGATCTCCTACTAGAACACATTATATCTCACATGCATTTTAAAGTTAGAAAATCCCTTCTTTCATTTACACGTTTCTTTTCAAATAAACTTATTCCTATTGTATACAAGAAAAAAGTTCTTCAATCCTTTGTTATTAGTAAAGTAATTTATTATTCTCCTTTACTTGGTTCAAACAAATCTAGAACGGCTAGAATTCAAACATTAATTAATACTGGTCTATTTTGGTGTATCGGTTCCTTCTCTAAAAATGGTAAAACAAATACAGAAAACAATGACTATATTAGACATAATTCAACAATGAGTACTTATGCTTTATCTCGAGATCTAAGCATTCCTCCTATTGCTGGTATCTGCGCAGCCTTACAGATTAAATCATTTGCAAAATGGAGTAAATCAAACTGTATCATAAAGGATCTTATTAAATCTATTCCCAAAATGCCTTATTATTCCTGGACTAAAGAATCTAGAACACTATATAAAAAAATCAAAAAATATAAATGTGTAAAATATGACGATATTATAGAACGTTACTGGAAATCAGTTTCCAGATTTCAAGGTATTAAAGGTCAAAACTACGATAGTAACAAGTTCTCAAACAATAAAGCTATAATAATGCTTAGCTTAAAATATCCCCAATTCAACTTAGGGTTTTCGTGGATTATACGTTTACGCTGTGGTTATAAATACAATACTACTATTGCTATTAGAATGGGTAGAGTTTCAGAAGATTGTCCAAAGTCCTGCCCATGTTGTGGTGAAGGTAATCAATCTTTTGAACATTGGATTTTTAAATGCGATGCTCTTGCATCTTTTAGATGGAATTCTTTAAATTTCATCGATGATCTCTATGTTTTATTCCTTAGGAAGATTAGAGTGTTTAATCCTCTTTCTTCCTATGACTCTATTTCTGATTTTGAAGATTATATCAATCATTATATATACTTGTTCCTTCTTGGTGGGACTTTAGTTTTAAATGAACTACATTTCGATAGTGGGGAACAGAGACATTTAAATGAACTACTTTTCAAAGGTTCATCTGAGTCACCTGTTCCAAAAATTGTGGGCTTGGCGGAATTCTTAACAAATGCAATACCTATCATAAGTAGTTCGTTTGAGCTATTATTTGATAGGTATTGCAAAATATCAAACTTAACCAAGAGCGTCGACGTCGTACTGATAAGGCATAATGAAAATACAGGATTATCATCTATTACTACGAAGGGTGATTCTCGCCCTAGTAGCTCAATAAATGATGAATCCGGGGAGAGTTTAGTGGACACCACACTATCTATTTTAAGGATGTTACTTCTAAATTTTATTTCTTTTTTATTTGATAGGAAGGGTAAAATTCCCGCATAGTACAACTTGCCGAAATACATAGTATTTTCGAGCTTTTTTATTTTTTATTTTTTATTTTTTAATTTTTTATTTTTAATTTCTAATGTACTTTTCACCTACATGTATTTTTTAAAATAAAATTTAATAAAGTTTTTGGAAGTGTATTCTCTTCCCTGTCTAAAAAAAAAAAAAAAAAAAAAAAAAAAATTGAATAATATATAATATTTTATTTCATGTATTTTATTTGTTTTAACTGTGAAAATGTTGATAATTACCTTGAACAATTTAATAAATATGAAAAACTTTGCAAATTAATCAAGAAAACAAAGAGCAAATTTCGTTCTGCTAGATTTAAAGCTAATATAGTAAAAATTGGTAATTATTTTTTGAATAAAAATTTCAAAAATGGATGGAGATGTTTAAAAAAAATGGCTAAACCATCGTATTCATCTACTTCCCCTACTTGCATAAAATCTAAATTTGGTCTAGATATTATCTCTCCTACTAAACAATTAGATAGATGGACTGAATATTATAAAGATCTAGCTTCTGATCCCTCAGGTCACAGCCTTAATCGTAACTTCTGGATCCATGCTTTAAGGAATATTAGTCTTAGATCCTCTACCTGGAATATTAACGATCCCATTATGATTGACGATATTAAAAAAACTATTTCATCTATGAAAAACAACAAAGCACCCGGTCCCGATGGTATCCCGATTGAATTCTACAAAGCTCTGTTTTGCAATGAAGAATAACTAGAAACACATCCTGCTGCTGGAAAGTGTCTTAAATTGATTTTTAATAAAATATGGAATGGGTCTTTTCCTAAAAAATGGAACTCAGCTTCTATTGTATCAATCCCTAAGAAAGGTGACCTATCAGATTGTAGTAATTATCGAGGTATTTCTCTCATTAATGTTGGACTGAAAATCATTTCAAAAATTATAACAGATAGAATATCTACTTACGCACTCTCACACAATTTCATTAGACCTGAACAATTTGGTTTTCGCAACCGTGAAGAATGCATTAATTTATTCATTTCAGTTAGAGAAATTTGCCAAAGAAGAAAATTTCAAGGAAAATTCACATATTTAGCCTTTTTAGATCTTAAAAAAGCTTATGATTCAGTTCCTATTTTTAACATTCTTACTAAATTATATCGTTATGGAGTACGTGGTAAATGTTTTGATTTTCTATGTAATTTATATACTTCATCTAAAGCTCGTGCTCGATTTGCTTCAATGTTATCAAATGAATTTCCTATTAAAAGAGGTGTTCGTCAAGGTTGTCCATTATCTCCGATCTTATTCAATTTATACATCAATGATATATTAAATGACTGTGAAAAGTATGGTGTTAATATTGGAAGAAAAAAGTGTTGTGGTGGACTCTTTGCTGATGATGTTGTTCTCATTGCTCCAAGTGCAAAAAATTTAGAAAAATTACTAAAAAAAGGTACATAGATGGGCTAATTTAAATGAAATGACTTTTGGTATTGAGAAATGTGCAACTATGGTTATAAAACCAATGAACTTCCAATCTCCTCCAAACTATAGTGACCCAACCTTCTATTTAGGAATGAATGCTATTCCTAAAGTTTCTAGTTATATCTATCTTGGTATTCCTTTCTCTGATGATCTCTTACTAGAACACATTATATCTCACATGCATTTTAAAGTTAGAAAATCCCTTCTTTCATTTACACATATCTTCTCAAATAAACTTATCCCTATTGCATACAAGAAAAAAGTTCTTCAATCCTTTGTTATTAGTAAAGTAATCTATTATTCTCCTTTACTTGGTTCAAACAAATCTAGAATGGCCAGAATTCAGACATTAATTAATACTGGTCTATTTTGGTGTATCGGCTTCTTCTCTAAAAATGGTAAAACAAGTTCAGAAGACAATGACTATATTAGACATAATTCTACTATGAGTACTTATGCTCTATCGCGAGATCTAAGCATTCCTCCTATTGCTGGTATCTGCGCAGCCTTACAGATTAAATCATTTGCAAAATGGAGTAAATCAAACTGTATTATAAAGGATCTTATTAAATCTATTCCCAAAATGCATCATTATTCCTGGACTAAAGAATCAAGAACACTGTATAAAAAAATCAAAAAATATAAATGTGAAAAATATGACGATATTTTAGAACGTTACTGGAAATCAGTTTCCAAATTTCAAGGTATTAAAGGTTAAAATTACGATTGTAATAAGTTCTCAAACAATAAAGCTATAATTATGCTTAGCTTAAAATATCCCCAATTCAACTTAGGGTTTTCGTGGATTATACGTTTACGCTGTGGTTATAAATACAATACTACTATTGCTATTAGAATGGGTAGAGTTTCAGAAGATTGTCCCAAGTATTGCCCCTGTTGTGGCGAAGATAAACAATCTTTTGAACATTGGATTTTTAAATGCGATGCTCTTGCATCTTTTAGATGGAATTCTTTAAATTTCATCGATGATCTCTATGTTTTATTCCTTAGGAAGATTAGAGCGTTTAATCCTCTTTCTTCCTATGACTCTATTTCTAATTTTGAAGATTATATCAATCATTATATATACTTGTTCCTTCTTGGTGGAACTTTAGTTTTAAATGAGCTACATTTCGATAGTGGGGAACAGAGACAATTAAATGAACTACTTTTCAAAGGTTCATCTGAGTCACCTGTTCCAAAAATTGTGGGCTTCTCGGAATTCTTAACAAGTGCAATACCTATCATACGTAGTTCGTTTGAGCTATTATTTGATAGGTATTGCAAAATACCAAACTTATCCAAGAGCGTCGACGTCGTACTGATAAGGCATAATGATAATACAGGATCGTCATCTATTTCTACGAAGGATGAATCTTGCCCTAGTAGTTCAATAAATGATGAATCCGGGGAGAGTTTAGTGGACACCACACTATCTATTTTAGATGTTATTTCTAGGTTTTATTTCTTTTTTATTTGTTAGGAAGGGAAAAATTCCCGCATAGTACTACTTGCCGAAATACATAGTATTTTCGAGCTTTTTTATTTTTTTATTTTTTAAATTTTTTATTTTTAATTTCAAATGTACTTTTCACTTACATGTATTTTTTTTTAATAAAATTAATAAAATTATGGAAGTGTATTCTCTTCCCTGTCTAAAAAAAAAAAAAAAAAAAAAAAAAAAAAAAAAAAAAAAAAAAAAAAAAAAAAAAAAAAATTTTAGAATATGAAAATTTTATAAACAGGTTTTTTATGTATTCTTTCTTGATGGAATTTCAGCTTTAGATGTGCTACAATTTGATACTGGGGAACGGGGACATTTAAGTGTTCCGTGAAAGTTTCAAGATTTCTTAATAATAGTTATCTTACCTTTTATCTATCGAGTCAAGTGTTACCTAAAATAAATTGCTATACATACCGTTTTTAAATGTAACTTTGAAAATGAAAGAAAATTAATAAACTTTAAAAATAATATAAGAAAAAACAATAATACATTATAGATGTAAATAAAAATAAAATCGATTAAAAAAAATTAATAAATTTGAATAAAATTAAATTTAAGACAGACTAATGTATAATATAATAAAATAAAATAAAATAAAATAAAATAAAATAAAATAAAATAAATAGTAGAATATAAATATAAGTACAGATTGAATAAAATAAAATAAAATAAATAGTAGAATATAAATATAAGTACAGATTGAATAAAATAAAATAAAATAAAATAAAATAAATAGTAGAATATAAATATAAGTACAGATTGAATAAAATAAAATAAAATAAAATAAAATAAAATAAAATAAATAGTAGAATATGAATTTAAAGTACAGATTGAATAAAATAAAATAAAATAAAATAAAATAAATAGTAGAATATGAATTTAAAGTACAGATTGAATAAAATAAAATAAAATAAAATAAAATAAAATAAAATAAAATAAAATAAAATAAAATAAATAGTAGAATATAAATATAAGTACAGATTGAATAAAATAAAATAAAATAAAATAAAATAAAATAAAATAAAATAAAATAAAATAAAATAAAATAAAATAAAATAAAATAAAATAAAATAAAATAAAATAAAATAAAATAAAATAAAATAAAATAAAATAAAATAAAATAAAATAAAATAAAATAAAATAAAATAAAATAAAATAAAATAAAATAAAATAAATAGTAGAATATGAATATAAAGTACAGATTGAATAAAATAAAATAAAATAAAATAAAATAAATAGTAGAATATGAATTTAAAGTACAGATTGAATAAAATAAAATAAAATAAAATAAAATAAAATAAAATAAAATAAAATAAAATAAAATAAAATAAAATAAAATAAAATAAAATAAAATAAAATAAAATAAAATAAAATAAAATAAAATAAAATAAAATAAAATAAAATAAAATAAAATAAAATAAAATAAAATAAAATAAAATAAAATAAAATAAAATAAAATAAAATAAAATAAAATAAAATAAAATAAAATAAAATAAAATAAAATAAAATAAAATAAAATAAAATAAAATAAAATAAAATAAAATAAAATAAAATAAAATAAAATAAAATAAAATAAAATAAAATAAAATAAAATAAAATAAAATAAAATAAAATAAAATAAAATAAAATAAAATAAAATAAAATAAAATAAAATAAAATAAAATAAAATAAAATAAAATAAAATAAAATAAAATAAAATAAAATAAAATAAAATAAAAAGTAGAATATTAAATAAGAAAGTACAGATTGAATAAAATAAAATAAAATAAAATAAAATAAAATAAAAAGTAGAATATGAATTTAAAGTACAGATTGAATAAAATAAAATAAAATAAAATAAAATAAAATAAAATAAAATAAAATAAAATAAAATAAATAGTAGAAATATTAATATAAAGTACAGATTGAATAAAATAAAATAAAATAAAATAAAATAAAATAAAATAAAATAAAATAAAATAAAATAAAATAAAATAAAATAAAATAAAATAAAATAAAATAAAATAAAATAAAAAGTAGAATATTAAATAAGAAAGTACAGATTGAATAAAATAAAATAAAATAAAAAGTAGAATATTAAATAAGAAAGTACAGATTGAATAAAATAAAATAAAATAAAATAAAATAAATAAAATAAAATAAAATAAAATAAAATAAAATAAAATAAAATAAAATAAAATAAAATAAAATAAAATAAAATAAAATAAAATAAAATAAAATAAAATAAAATAAAATAAAATAAAATAAAATAAAATAAAATAAAATAAAATAAAATAAAATAAAATAAAATAAAATAAAATAAAATAAAATAAAATAAAATAAAATAAAATAAAATAAAATAAAATAAAATAAAATAAAATAAAATAAAATAAAATAAATAAATAAAATAAAATAAAATAAAATAAAATAAAATAAAATAAAATAAAATAAAATAAAATAAAATAAAATAAATAAATAAAATAAAATAAAATAAAATAAAATAAAATAAAATAAAATAAAATAAAATAAAATAAAATAAAAATATTTTCATGAAATACTAACTGCAAATAAGATATAAATAAATACTTTAGAAAAAGTTAATAATAAAGATTTATAAAGCTTTATGCTATTAAAAATAACATTCTCTATTTAGATAATTTTAAATTTAATACCTTAAAGGGTAGAAGTTATGTCTTAAGGGGAAAGATAAATGATAAAAATAATATTTAAAAATTGAATATAATTATAAAATTTGAATTTTAAAAATAATTAAATAATAAAATAATTGTTAGAATATGTAAAATATATGAGAAATAAGTTTCAAATGTATTGAAGCATTAACTGTAAAATAAATAATGTATAAGCCACAATATATTAATATAAAAGCATTTAATTTAGAATAATTAAAGTGCTAGTTTTTATCATAAAATAATTAATAAAATTGACATAATTATAAACCATAAATTTCTGACTCTTAACAATAATAACATAATATATTTTTAACACGTTAAATAATGAAAATATTTAATATTTTAAATACAAAAAAATATAATAATTAAATTAAAATAATAAAAATATAAACAATAATTGTTTAATTTATTGTTTAATTACTTATTTAATTGTTTATTATTAATAATGTAATTTTTTGTTTATAAACATGCTATAAATATAAAAAGGATATAAAAATAACATTTTAAAAATCGTTACCAATTTACCATAAAAATTAGATAATAATAATTAATAATAATTTTAATATTTAAAATACATAACAAGATTTATTAAGTAAATATTTTCTAAATTTTAAAATTTTGAGATTTCTGTTAAGGACTGGGTTGACACAAAAAATCAAAAAAAAAAAAAGTTTTATTAAAAAATGTTAATACATAAAAATTAATATAATTATTATTATTAATTACTTAATGTAATATTTATTAATAGTAACTACTTTCAGTTTAATCAAGTTATCTCGGAATGTGGCTTCATATGAAATATGCAGTAGTTAAAAGAATCATTTATGTAAAATAAATATTTAATATTTTTTGTTAAAATAATATTTTAAAACATTTGATTTTAGAGATATATTTTAATAATTTTTGTTAAAATAATAATTAATAATATTTAATTTTAAAGATATATATTTATATTTCTAATTTATAATAATTTGTTCTGTTCTTATATTTGTTTCCCTATTTCGTTTTTTAGATTTTTTTCCTTTTTTTAATAGTTAAAAATAAAATATATTTAATATTTTATAAATTTATTATTTATTTATTAATTTATTTATAATTATTTAAAAAAAAAAAAAATAAAAATGTGGGATGTTAAATTACGAATTAAATTTTATTTATAAGTCACATTCCAAAATTCAATACATTCTCTTAACACTACCACTATTAGGATCATATCACCTTTACTACTTCTTATGCTACTTCAAAGAATACCAATATGCCTGATACTTTAAATATGTAAAAAAAGCCATTCAGTTTAAATAATTAACTCTTTAAGCTATTATCTTATTTTATCAAACCATTCTTTTGGATATTATTAATCAAAAGAAACCACTAATCTATATAGGCTCACTACAATTTGAGTTACTTCTCTTTGAAAATTTTTAACAAATATGTTACTATCATACCATTTATTTATAAGAATTAATTTAAAGTCTCCTATATTAGGCATCCTACTATTCTAATGAATTAATAAACTAACAAAGCCACTATAAATAAACACTCTAATTTTTATGCCGCTTATTGGTTTCTCTACTTATTGTTAATTATTGGAATTATCTTATTATTATCGAGCTGCTACGAGCCAAATATCTATTATTAATTTTTAATATTTTTTAAAATTTTTAATTTTTTCTATATTTTTTTTTATTTTATTTTATTTATTTATTTATTTATTTATTTATTATTTTAATATATATATACATATTTAAATAATAAATAAATAAATAAAAAAAATGTACATATATATACATATAAATTATTTTATTTATTTACTTATTTATTATTATTATTATTATTATTATTATTATTATTATTATTATTATTATTATTATTATTATTATTATTATTATTATTATTATTATTATTATTATTATTATTATTATTATTATTATTATTATTATTATTATTATTATTATTATTATTATTATTATTATTATTATTATTGTTGTTGTTGTTGTTATTTTTATCATTTATTATTCTATATATGAATATGTTAAAGTTCAACATAATATTTAAACTTTTGTATATTAAAGTATTATAAATATTTATAATACTTTATTATGTAATAATTTGCATGTAAAATATAAAAGAAAATTTTTTTTTTATAAAATTAATATTTTGAGTCATTCTAAATATTTTATTAAATCATATAAATTAATAAATAATAAATAAAATTTAATTGAATAATAATACATTTTGCAGTGCACACATCACATTTTATATTGACTCCTTAACAGAATAAAATTATATATATATATATATATATATATTTATTTATTTATTTATTTTTAATTTTATCATTTTATAAAATAATATTATTTTTTCTTTATTATAATTTTATTAATTTTAATGATAACTTATTTTGTTTATTTATATATAATTTATTATAAAGTGCATTTTAAATTTTAACTAAATTTATATAATTTATATAATATTTATAATATTAATATTTTAATTTAATTTTTCTAATTTTTATTTTTATTTATATTCTTTTTTTTTTTTTTTTTTTAATATCAATCTATCTATTTAGTTATTTATTTATTTAATTTTCTTTTCTTCTTCTTTCTTTTCTTTAACCTTCCATACTTTTTTAAATTCATTACTCTTAATCTTTCTATTAGTGTATATTACAGCAATAAATACAGTAGACATGGTAATAATTAAGAATGGTTTGTTAAAGGAATCACTTAAAACGTCAAAAGTATTAGATGGTGAACGACGAGTTAAGAAAATATCTAAACCATAAGCAACAACTAATGAAGTTGATTCTAATGTAGCTGGATTACTAACAATAGTTTTTACACCAGTAACCTATTAATTATTATAACATAAAGTATATTATTTTTTTTTTTTTTTTTTTTTTTTTTTTTTTTTTTTTTTTTGAAATATATATATAATAGATTTATTATTATTTTTTAATAAAATTAATAAATAAATAAAATAATAAATAAATAAATAAAATAATAAATAAATAAATAAAATAATAAATAAATAAATAAATAAGTAAATAAATAAATAAATAAATAATATTTAAAATTTTGAAACATATTTATCATCATTATTATACTATTTATATTATTTATTTTTTTTAAACTTACAGGTAATGAATAAGTCATTACGAATTTTGGACTATTTGGAATTATTGGATGATACTGAATTAAAGCTTCTTCCTTATCTTCATTAGTTGGTGGATGAGTCTTTCTTCTAGCGTTAAGGAAAATGGAAGGAATACCATACATTTCATTATTATCAAGACCAACTATTATCATTATTATCATTATATATTACATTAAATTCAATTTTGCTTTGTTAAATTTAATAATACTAAAAATAAATCAATAAATCAATAAATCAATCAATCAATAAATAAATAAAATAAAAAATACCAATGACTTCACGATTGGCAATACTATTACGAGTGGTAGTAACACCAATAGAAGTAATAATGCTATCGAAAATATATGACTTCGAAACAATATATGGTTGAATAAAGTCGAATGATGAAAATTCCTGGCTATTTAATTTTTAATTTTTAATTAATGAAAATTAATAATATATATATTAAATGAAGGATTAATAAATAAATTTATTTATATCATTTTTTTTTTTTACCTTGGATATTTTTGGTTTTCAATTTCACTTTCGTATAATTCAAATGCAACAATTTGTGTACCTTTCTTAATATCTTTTCTAAGTTTTTTTGTTTCTTTATCAAGTTGTTCAAGTTCACCAACAAGTGGTGCCCCATGATTCCAGAAGACACATATAACAATATTTTCAAATTGAACAATTTTTGGCTTCATAATTGAGGTTTCACCACCACCTTCATAGTAAGAATGATGAATAACTGATCCTTTAACAGTATCAATGAAATAAAGAGATAAAATAGATGTGTATTCTTCATTTGGCTTAATGGTAGCAACTGCTAAAATATTTGGGTTTAAGTATTTGTATAAAACATTACGATTACCAAGTACCTTACCTAATGAAGCAACATTATCTATTTTTTTTTTTTTTTTTTTTTTTTTGGCATTTACATATTATATATATATATATACAAAACTCATTATTAATAAAAATAATATATATTTTAATAAATAAATAAATAAATATAGATATATATATACCAATTGGTTCTTTGAAACCATAGGAAACAATTCTTTCATTTGATGGGAAGGTTTTTGCATATAAGAAATCAATTTGTGGTTTCTAAATTAAATATATAGATTATATATTTAATTATAATAATACATACATATATAAAATAAAAATAAAATAAAATAAAAAGTTTTTTTTCATTAATTTTTGTTTATTTTAATATAGTTTTAATAATTAAACTTACCTTATCATCATTAATATATAATTTATAACCTCTTAAGGTATTTCCACCAATTTTATCATTTAAGTTAAAGTAGACTGGCTTTTCAATTTCTAAAATTTCTGGAATATTTGGATAAAATTCAACCTTTTTTTTTTTTAAATAAATACAATTTTATTAAATGATTATATAATAAATTTAATAAACTAATATGTTTTTTTTTTTTTTTTTTTTTTGTTTTTTTATCTGTTTAATAATTATATAATTATATAATTATATTAATTATTTACTTCATTTTCTGATTTGATAAGAACAACAACTCTTGTTTTATCTTCTTTTTCTTCAACAGAGAGACGGAATGTTTGTAAAATTTTGTATGGGAATTTTACAACAGATTTAATAACCTTATTTGCATAACTATAATTTTCGCCATTAATAGCATTAATACTATAAATAATAGTAGATTCCTATTTTTTTTTTTTTATTTTATAAATTTTTTAATTGAAAAATAATTATTAATAAAATGAATATATATATATTTAATTATTAATTATATAATTATAATTTAATAATTACTTTTCCATTATCATTGAATGAAGCAATAGCAGCAACAATTGGTGGATATTGAACAGAACTTGAACGAATATTTGTTAATTTAATACCTTCAAAATCATGAACATCCTTACCAATAAAACGAGTCCAAAGAGTTTTTTTAGTAAGAGTTTCCATACAAACAAATTTTCCTTTCTTAGTGAAGAATAAAAGAATTTGACGGAATCCATAAATATCACGTTTTAAAATATCATCATCTAAAGTTTCAGAAGATTGTTTTTTACCAAAAATACCCTAATTCAATAAATAACAATATTAATTTAAATGTTAAAAATTCTTATTAGTTCAATGATTGTTTTACTTATAATTTTAATTCATATTTATTTATTTATTTATTTATTTATTTATTTATTTATTTATTTATTTATTTATTTATTTATTTATTTATTTATTTATTTATTTATTTATTTATTTATTTATTTATTTATTTATTTATTTATTTATTTATTTATTTATTTATTTATTTTTTATAGGCCGGAGGAACTGGAATAGATTTTATTTTACTTTTATTATTATTATACCTTTAATAGTGAAAGTTGATACTGAACTCTTGAAGAAACTTGAGAAAGAACACCAGAATTGGCAGAATCAACTATATTATAATAATAATAAAATTATATTACATTTAATTAACATAGCATTTAAAAATAAATAATATTACTTTTGGTAATTCATAAAATATTTGATTATTAATTTTTAATATTTACTGATAGCTTCTGGAATATCCTTAGTTAATTCTGGTAAACTAATAAATTTCAAATCAGCAATATCAGATAAGGATTCTTCACGATTCCAAACTAAATTACTTTCTTTATAAAGATGGATTGATCCATCTTGGGTGGTAGTTAAAATTCTGTATAAAAGGGTACCATCCTTCTTTCTATATGAATCTAATGAAACCTATTAAATATATTTAAAATTTATAGTATATAATTAATATAAATTTTATATGTATTATTTATTAAATTTATTATTTTAAACTAAATATTATAATAAAATGCATAATTAAATATTTACATTTGTAATTTCACCATAGTTAGAATAATCATTTTTAATTTCGAAAGTCTTAGCTATTTTACCAGTATTGGCATCCATTACTTCAACTACAGAGGTATTCTAAAATATTGTATACAAACAACATAAAATATTTTTATTAAAAATTTTTTTCCTTTGATTAATATGAATAATATCATTATTTACCTTTTGAGTAACAGTGGTTTTTGAAACGAAACTATCATTATCATTTGTAAAAATAGAAATAATACCTTTAACGTTGTTCTTAAAAATAAATAAATAAATAAATAGAAAATGATTAATACTAGAATATTTATTTATTTGCTTAAAAATAAATTCTATATCTATATATTTTCTTTAATTTAATAAAACTTACTTCAAAAGCACTTAACTTTTCAATTGTATTGGTAATTTTTATTAAACTATTTTTATTGTCAGTTGTTTTAATAATAAAGTTGTTATCTTTGACTTGAATTAATTCACTAACATTCTTATTTATTATTATTTATATCATTATTATTATTTTATTATAAATAAAATTTAATAAATTAATATATAATGATAAAAAACAAAATTTTTAAAATAAATATTTTAAAATTACAAAGTATTACTTCAAAAGATAAATCCTTAAATGAATCTTTACTTGGATCAAGAGAATATAATTTTCCATTAATATCTTTTATAACTAAAGATTCATTTGTGAAAAATACATCAGAAATTTCGAACTCAATGTTTGAAGTAACTTTTTCACTAATAATTTTTCCATCAGATTCTAACACAGTAACCATAAGTTGATTCTTTTCATTTTTACCAATTGTTAAAACTTTATTGTTTTTTTTATCATAGAATAACTTTGTGTAATAACTAATTATATATATAATATTATCATTATAATTATATATGAATTAGCTTATTTTCTTTTGTTTTTAAGAATCCAATTTATATTTTTGTATAATAATAATACATATAAATATTATATTAAAGATAGTTTACTTGCTATTTAATTTGAATTTTCCTTCTTGACTTCTGCTAATATTATTAATCTTAATAATAGTATTACCATGAATTAATGCAAAAATAATGTTATTTTGAACCAATAAATCACCATTTTCAATGTTTTCATCACCAGTATTTTCAATAATATATTCATTAGCTAAGTAACCGTTTTGACCATTCCAAATACGAATGTTTGAACTCTTTGTCTCTGAAAGGGAAATGATATCTTTTTTTAAAAAATAAAATAAAATAAAATAAAATAAAATAAAATAAAATAAAGAGTAGAATATGAATATAAGTACAGATTTAATAAAATAAAATAAAATAAAATAAAGAGTAGAATATGAATATAAGTACAGATTGAATAAATAAAATAAAATAAAATAAAATAAAATAAAATAAAATAAAATAAAATAAAATAAAATAAAATAAAATAAAATAAATAGTAGAAATATGAATATAAAGTACAGATTGAATAAAATAAAATAAAATAAAATAAAATAAAATAAAATAAATAGTAGAATATGAATTTAAAGTACAGATTGAATAAAATAAAATAAAATAAAATAAAATAAAATAAAATAAAATAAATAGTAGAATATGAATTTAAAGTACAGATGAATAAAATAAAATAAAATAAAATAAAATAAAATAAAATAAAATAAAATAAAATAAAATAAAATAAAATAAAATAAAATAAAATAAAATAAAATAAAATAAAATAAAATAAAATAAAATAAAATAAAATAAAATAAAATAAAATAAAATAAAATAAAATAAAATAAAATAAAATAAAATAAAATAAAATAAAATAAAATAAAATAAAATAAAATAAAATAAAATAAAATAAAATAAAATAAAATAAAATAAAATAAAATAAAATAAAATAAAATAAAATAAAATAAAATAAAATAAAATAAAATAAAATAAAATAAAATAAAATAAAATAAAATAAAATAAAATAAAATAAAATAAAATAAAATAAAATAAAATAAAATAAATAGTAGAAATATTAATATAAAGTACAGATTGAATAAAATAAAATAAAATAAAATAAAATAAAATAAAATAAAATAAAATAAAATAAATAGTAGAAATATTAATATAAAGTACAGATTGAATAAAATAAAATAAAATAAAATAAAATAAAATAAAATAAATAATACTATTAATTAAAATGCTTATATTGATTTTTTTTTTTTTCCTCTTTTTTTTTGTTTGTTTGAAGGAACAAAACAAATAAATAAAAAAATAAATAAATAAGGGAAAAAAAATTAAATTTTAAAATAAATTTTAACATAAATGAAAAGTATTACAATTATCAAGTGGAGCAATAGTAATAAGTTCATCGTCATCTTTGAAAGCATGTCTCCAATCTAATTGTCATTATTATTAGATAAAATATATTAACAAAGAGGTTAAATTATATTCTATTTTAAATTTATTCAAATTGTGATGTTAATTCATCTTACTAATAGTGTTAGCTCTCAAATTTAAGTTTGCTATAACATTATGTTTAGTTGCTACTATCAAATTTGATCTTCCTAAAATCTTTTGAAAATATGAAATTTTTGGAGTTCCAACCAAAGCTTGATACCTATTGATGTTAAATATTTAATTTTAATCCATTTAAATAAAATTGAGCTTAAAATTTTCTTATTGTTGAAAATTTTTATTATTAAATATGGTTAAAAATATTCTTGAAAATAATATATTAATATAATACCAATCAATTACGCCAGCTTGATCCTTATATAAAGCATATGAACTATTAACGAGTAATAGAATTGTAAATATTACTGAAATTAAACTTTTGAACATTTTCTATATGAACTTAATAAGTAAATTGTTGTTTAATAATATCATTAATATAATATTTTTGAATAATCATTATGAATAGTATAAATATATACAAAAATCAATATAGATAAAAATAAACAAATTAAATACTGAAATATATACTGCTTTTAATATATAAATATAAAATATATATAAATAAAATAAATAAAAATAATAAAAGTAAATTTCTAATTAATGTGCTTATTACTATTGTCATTATAGAAATTTATATGAATATCATCTAATTTATTTATTTATTTATTTATTTATTTATTTATTTATTTATTTTTTATTTGATAATTTTTCCTTTTTTTTATATTCATATATTTTTTTTTTTTATTATTATAACTTTTCATACTATTTATTTCAGATTTCTTTCAAATTTAAACTTTTATATATTGAAGTTTAAAATTTTGATACATTAAAATTTCAAGCTGATAGGATAATATTTAATTATTTATTCTTTTCTTAGATTTTATGTTAAATGGGAACAATTTTTACTTTAGTGTTAAGAATATCTTATATATATAATTTTTATTTATTTATCTTTTAATTATGTTCGTTTAATTTTATTTTTTTAAAATTTACAAAATATATATATATATTATTAAATTTATATCAATAAAATAAACTCAAATATTTTACTTTTTTTTATAAAATTTTGTTTTTTAAGATTAAATTTTATAATTTTTAAATTAAATAAAATTTTAATTAGTTTATTACTAATAGATAATTAAATAAATATTATATTGTTTTAAATAATATTTATTATTATTGTTATTTTATTATTTTATATATTGTTTTATATATTTATTTCTTAAGTTTATTTCCTCAATTAATATTATTCTTATTTTTATTTTTATTTTTTTATTTTTTTATTTTTTTTTTTTTTTTAAATTAAATTGTATAAAAAAGACAAGGGTATTTATAAAAAAATTCATGGTTTATAATTTTTTTTTATATTCTTTTTTTCCAGTAAGAATTATTATTAAAAATAATTATAAAGAAATTTTATTGTTTTAAATATTTTAATTTTAATATATTATAAAAAAAAAATAAAATCATATTAATATAATTTTAATTATTCTTTAAAGATACAAAAAATAATTTAATTATTAAAATTATTTACACTAATTATATTAAAAAATTATTTTATGTATTATACAAATTATCATTCCACTAATTATTAAAAGAGTAAATAATAATTATTTAATATATAAAATATTTATATATTAAATAT
This sequence comes from Neocallimastix lanati (nom. inval.), assembly GCA_016946835.1. Classification (NCBI taxonomy): domain Eukaryota; kingdom Fungi; phylum Neocallimastigomycota; class Neocallimastigomycetes; order Neocallimastigales; family Neocallimastigaceae; genus Neocallimastix; species Neocallimastix lanati (nom. inval.). The sequence goes on from JACVTC010000059.1 coordinate 827,807, forward strand.
TTATATAATTATTTTTCATCAATTTCTTTTTTATTTTATAAACTTTCTTTAAACAATTTTATATTTTAAAATTTTAAATAGAATTATAATTGATGATATCAATATATAATAAAATATAATTAAAAAAAGTAATATGCATTAATTAGTTATATTTTAAATAATTATACAGTTATATTGATCCATCATTTTTATTGGTTATTCTTTATTATATATCTAATATATATATCTACTATTTAATATTAAAATTTTTAAAATTTATAAATATATTTATATTATTTTTTAAAAAAATATATAATTTTTATAATTAATTAATAAATAAATAAATAAAATAAAATTTAAATAAATAATGCTAACTATTCTATTTTCATTCATATATTATTAATTTAAGAAAATTGGTTAAAATAAATCATATTATTGTTCAAAGAAGTTCAATAATTCACTTATTTACTATTTAATTATTTATAAATAGATAATTTTAGCCTAAATTTTAATATTTAATGATTTTATCATAATAATAAAAGTTTAATTTTTTGTTAGATAGAGTTTGTCTAATCTAAAAGGATATCGAACTTCTGACTGAAGACCCTATATTCAAATCTCTCAATAATTGTAATTTTTTTTCTTCCCTTTTAAAATAATTAATTTATATTTTTTTTATAAACTTAATAATTAAAATAAAAATACATTATATATTAATAATAAATACCTATTTACCTATTTAAGTTTTTTTTTTTTTTTTTTTTTTTTTTTTGATGTATTTATTTTATTATGTTAATTTTATGGATTTAAGTAGCAATAATAGATTAAATATTAAATTAATTAAAATTTCCATCTGAATGATCAATACAAATAATTAAAACTGATACGTCATACCTCTTTCAAGATTAACATATGAACCCTCTTTTAGTAAACCTTTAATTGTATTAATGAATGATAACATAAATATATACTATTATATGTTATAAATCTTAATAGTTTAATAAATTTTATAAATAATAGTATATTGTTATTGAGGCTCTTTTTTTTTTACTTTCTGGCTCAATATTTATTTTTATAATTATCTATTTCTTAATTAAATTCAGTAGTAATTAAACAGGCACCTATAATTAAAAGAAAAGGAAAACATTTTTATATAATAATTTATAATTTTAATAATAATATAATACTATATTTTTATCGAGGCTCTTTTTTCTTACAGTTTCTTGCCTAATAGTTACTTTTGTAATTATCTATTTCTTAATTAAATTCAGTTGTAATTAAACAGACACCTATAATTAAAATAAAAGAAAAATTTTTTATATAATATTTTATAATTTATTTATTAATATATATAATGTACGATATTTTAAGATTTATTACTTATTATTTCATACATAATAAAAAAACTATATTTTTAAATTAATTTCTAGATATTATAAAAAAAAAAAAAAAAAAAAAAAAAAAAAAAAAAAAAAAAAAAAAGAATTTTGACTTTTATTTTAATTACATTAATATTAGTTTTATCAAAAAATTATTAATTAATAATATTTTAATTGTTAATAGAAATACTTAGAAATACTTTCAAGACAACAATCTTCGAAAATAGATTTTTCACCGAATATCAGAGAATTGCCATTTACATCATACTTAATGCCATCATTTTCATTTACTAATACAACTATTTCTTAAATTTCAACAAAACCAATGAACAACTTTTTAATTATATAGAATTATTATTTTAATATTATGCTTTTATAATATATATTTAATATATTATTAAAATTAAAATTATTATATTTATTTATATTACTTGATAATAAATAATTATTGATAGATATTATTAAAATTTGAAATTTGATTCTGAAATTTAATTTCGAAATGTATTTTAATTGTAAAATTTATTTAAATTTTTTATCCATAATAAAATAATATATAAAATTCTTATTTTAATTTAATATTATAATTTTTTTAAATTAAATACCAATCAAATTAAAGTTTATTGGTTATTTTTTATATAAATATATATATAGATATATAAAATGGTTATTTTACTTCAAATATCGAATTGTTATAAAATATTTTATAAATAAAATAAAAAAATACTCAATCTTTTTTATAAATATATTTTGATAATAATATAAAATTATAATAATTATTTTTAAATATTATCTTAATTAAAATAATAATTATATATTATAATATTTTTTTAATTAAA
>JACVTC010000059.1:835000-882500 GCA_016946835.1 Neocallimastix lanati (nom. inval.)
TTTTTTCACTTATTAATATAAGAGTGATAAAATCTTTAAATTAAATATTATTTTATTGTGCAGTATAAGTTATTTCGTGTAATTTTAAACTTGAAAATTTTTTTCTTATAGGCGTTAAGAATAAATTATTTGAATTAAAATAATATATATATTTAATAAAAGTATATATTTGTTTATATTGTGTAACCTTTTTATAAAACTTCTATATTATATTACATTGTGTATTATATTAGATATTAATTTCTAAATATGTCTCCAATATATATATTATTTGTCAACTTTAGTTAATCTTAATAATAAATATTTCATAAATTATATTTATATTAAAATGTTATTCTAGAATTAATTATATCCTTAAATATTTAATTGATTTTAACGTTATTTTAAAATATTATGTGAGATAAAAAAATAATTTTGATCAAAAATAAAATGCCTTGTATAAATTATTATACAAAAGTGTATATATATTAATTTAAAATATGTTTGAAATATATATTTTTTTTAAATTATAATTAATTTCAATCAATTAGTTAATACAATTATATAATATAAAAACATCTATTTGATTAATATATCAATTTTAATAAAAAAGATAATAACAGGATTAGAGTTTTAAAAAAAAATTATTAAATATAGTTCATCTAATTTACCAAAACTTAATATTATAAATTAAATAATAATTAGTCTAGATGCTTATTTACTATACATTTTCATTATTTGTTATTGATCAATAAGTAAAATCTAATATAATTAATTTATTTTTCATTAATATTGATAAAATTAGTATAAATTTGGATTTAAAAGATAAAAAATTAAGTAATAAAAATAATAATAAAAATAAAATAAAATAAAATAAAATAAAATAAAATAAAATAAAATAAAATAAAATAATATAAAATAAAATAAAATAAAATGATATTTATAATTAATTAATAAATAAATAAATAAATAAATAAATAAATAATAATAATAATAATAATAATAATAATAATAATAATAATAATAATAATAATAATAATAATAAAAAGATATTAAACAATCTAGATTTTTTTTTTTTTTTTTTTTTTTTTTTTTTTGAATTTAACAATTTAGTAATTTTTTTTAAATAATTTACTTTTAAGGGATAGATAAAATATAAAATATCTAATTTTAATTAAGAAAAAGCCATTTACATTTATTTCATAATTAATTATTTAATTAAGAATTGTTTTTTAAATTATATTTTGTTTATTTATTTATTTTGAAACAAATATTATATATATAATTACATTTTGCCTTTATTTTTATTTTTATTTTATTTTACTTTTTATTTTTTTTTCTTAAATTGTTTAAATTATACAAATACGTATCTTAAATATACTATTTATTTTATGTTGAATACAATAAATATAAAAAGAATAACAAGAATACTTATTTCATTTGATAAAATATATCATAAAACTTTTTAATATATCAAAGTGATTATTTGCAATTTAAATATGCGAAATAATGCGAGCATCACCAATAACAAAGAAATAGTAATGATAACAGGAAATAATACATACAAATCTATCACTCAAAATAATAATAAAATGGTTTTATATAAAAATAATTTATTTTATAATGAAATGGAAGCAATAAATTTTAATAAAATTTATCATGATAGTGAGAATTCGTTTTATTCAAATAGTTATGTATTGAATTCGAATTCCTTAATGGTTTCAAATTCCAATAAAAATAATCTACAGTCCTTTGTAGGTTATATGGCTACAACAACAATAGATAGGATAAATTCGAGATCAAAAATATATTCTATTAATTCTTTTCCATATTCTAAACAAGTTAGCAATAATGTAAGTCAAGTTCTTACTAGTACGACTTCTAATACTAGTGATTCAAATCAAGTTACCTTTAACAAATCAAATGATTTATATCAACAAATTCATTTGCAAAATTATCATTTTTCTTATAATCAACACAATATTGATCAAAATAAAAATAACCATTTTGATTCAAGGAATGGAAAAGTGAATACTCTTACCAAATCTCCATTTTCATTAAATAGTAAAACCGATTCGATAATTAATTCACCATTAGTACATCCTTGTATTGATTTTACAAAGAATAGTTTAATAATTCAAACAAGGCCAAACAATATTTCTGGAAAATACATTGAAAAATCAAATATAATAACTTATCCTGTATATAATAATGATTCAAATGCTAGTATTATTCAAAATAATATTAATACTAACACAAATCAAATGAATAATTTGAATAATATTAATATTATTGGTAATACCATTCCTAATAATATTGAAGTTACAAATAATAACTTTGTTCCTAATAATATGTCGGTTAACATTAATACTAATACAATAAAGAATTCTAATATTATATCAAATAATGTTAATACTCCCAATAATTCTAATGTTAATGGTAATATAATATCAACAATAACAATTAATGCTTCACAGTCAAATACTTTTAATCATAATAGTATTTCTTTAGAGAATTGTAAAATTAGTAATAACAATAATAATAATATAATAACTACTATAATAACTAATAGTCCAAAAATTAATAGTAATATTAATTCATCATCTATGGTTCTGCCATCATCTATTATTAAAACTATTACTCCAAATTTATCTCCTAAAATTAGTTCATCTTTAAATAATAGCATTACTAATATCATTAATAATACAAATACACCTTCTTTTAATTATCAAGAAATAAAAAATACTGTTTCTCCAACTAATTACAAATATTTAATTAATAATAATGGTAATTTAGATAAAGATCTAACAATTAAGGTATATGACCAGAGTATTCTTAATGATTCATATAACCAAAGAAAAGGATCAAGAGAAGGTCGTTCTAAAATTAAAATACATATGTGTGAATACTGTGGTAAAACATTTAATAAGACTTCACGATTGCGCGATCATATGTTAACTCATGTTAAAACAAGAGCTTTTCAATGTGAAACTTGCCATTTACCCTTTAAAAGAAAGAATGATATGTTAAGACATATGAGAATTCATACAGGATATAAGCCTTATAAATGCAAATTTTGTGGAAAAGGATTTACAAGAAGTGATGCTTTATCTCGTCATGTTAAAGGTGGTTTATGTCAAATAGTATCTTTAAAACAACATAAAGAAGATAAAAATAAAAATATTGGAAATACAAATACTGACAATAATATTAATGAAAAAAGTTCTAATTCTAATAATAATGATATAAAGAATACTACTAATGACAGTAATAATTATTCAAAAGATATCAATGAAAATAATGATATAAGTAATATTAGTAATAAAAATATATCAAATGCCAAATAATTATAATTTGATTAAATATTTTAGTAATTTAATACTAGAAATTTATGTTTTTATATCATACAGATTGTATTTAATTTTTATATGCATGAAAAAAAAATCATTATTATTAGATAAAAGTTTTATAACTTATAATAATATACATATTATATTGTTTTCCCTTATTAATTATTATTATTAATTAATATTGTATATATCATTAATGCAATTTTATAAATTTTTGATAATGAATGAAAACTAGTAGAAAAAAAAAATTAATATAAATTATATTTAATTTATTAATACTTGTTTCAAAGTATATTTATAATCTATTTTTATTCTTTTCATTGTAATACTTAATGATAATTAATACTAATAAAGATAATTGTGTAAATTAAAAAAAAGGAATAAATTTAAAATTATAAGAAAATTTGAAAATTTGAATTCAAAATCATTTTAATATATATATTTATATATTTAAAATTACTACTTTTAATTATTAATATTTTTTTTTTTTTTTTTTTTTTTTTGATTTAGACTATAAAGAAATTTTATATTTTTAATATTTTATTAAAAAGTACATGAGAATATGTAAAAAAAAGAAATTATATAAAAATTTATTATTAGTTTTAAAAAAACTACGATATATGTTTCGAGAAAAAAAGACTCTAATATTTCTCATTTATCGATGATAACTTTTTATGAATAATATCATTAATCGTAAAGAATTTCAATATCCATAAAATACTTTATTCGAGATTCATGGAAAAGATAACATTTAGAAAACTAGTGTTCCGAAAAAAGTTTTGATCAATTTTCCTTTTCCATCTCAGTAAAAGTTTACAATTGCTTTGTGACGGGAATTTATATAATTTATCTGTTAAAATTTTGCTTTGTCCAATACATAACGTCTTAACGTGATATATCTCTTAGCAAAGCAAAACAGAGATAATGCAATTCGAGCTTTTCCATTTTTTTAAAGCATCTTACTTGATCAGTTGCACATTTTGCCGATAGAGGAGAAATGATAAGTTCTTTAGAAGTACAATAAAGGGATATACAGGAATTTGTATTGGAAAATTCTTTAATTTAATATAATCCTGTATTAACTAGTGTCTGTGAACTTCCCGTTCTTTCTTTGTTTGATCCAAGTAGAGATGCATAATACGAAATTTACCCAATTATTTAGCAGAAAATAACATTCGTTTTTAAGGTATAGGAATATGAGAATTCTTAAGAAATCCTTTATGAAATATAGTGCTTTCCTAAATTTTATTATTCATTCTCTGTATTATAGGTTTCAGTTCTAAATTATTTGAAAACAGTACACTTAAGTAGATATAGCAATTCGTTTTAGGTAGCTCTTGTATTGAAAAATAAAAGATAGAATCTTTTTAATCAAGAAATTCGGAAACTTCCCCTCGCACTTATAAACTTATTACCAAATTACATTTATTGATATCAAATTGAATTTCATTATTTCTAGCCTATTTACTGTCTAATTTTAACAATTTTTTTTGTTAAGATCTTGTTGGAGCACATAACACAATGTTATCTGAAAAGAGACCTCCACAGAATCGTTTATCTATAGAGATTTCATATTTATTGCATTTATTAAAAATATCATTAATGAATAAATTAAACAAAATTGGTGAAAGAGAACAACCTTAATGAACACTTTTCTTAATACTAAACGATTCAGATATTTATCTATCAAGGCTTATACAAGTCCTTGAAGATAAGTATTTGTTTTCAATAAATTTAGTGCATTTGCCTCTGATACATAAGTGATGAATCTTCATTAATGCATTATGTATAGATATTGAGTCATACGTTTTCGAAGGTTCGAAAGAGCATAGTATGTATCTTTATTTTCAAATTTACGCCTCTAACATATAATTTTTAATGATGTATAAAGACTTATACATTCTTCTCTGTTATGAAATCCAAATTATTTCTGTCTAATAAGTCCTTTATCAATTCCATATTTAGAGTTTCTGTTAGAGATGATTTTTGCCACGATTTTTAAACCATTATTGATATGAGAGATGCTACGATAGTTTTCCACATATGGTAAGGATAGTATTGAAAATTCTAAGGAATTATTGAATTTACAAAATTATTTTTGTTTAAATAATAATGTAGGTGTATGTATCAATATAATGAATGAATGCAATTTAATGAATAATGAAACTGTAGTTAATGAAGAGGATTGTAGGAATTTAATAAAATTTATATTAACAAATGGTAGTAGTGGTGATGTTAATAATGAAGGAATAGATGAATGTAATTCGATATTATAAAAGAAAGAAAAATGTATATTTAGTATACATAATATCATTCATATTTTCAAATATGAATGATATTAATATAGTTCATTTCTTTGAAAATAAATAGTCCAATTTAATAAGTATAAATGCGGTTCTTCTTTTGAGATATTCCCAATAAATTTCCTAATTAAAATTATGAAGAAATATTCTTCAGTATTCGTTAATTATATAAACAAAATCAAATTTGAATGTGAAAATAAAAATATCAGTGAATTAATGAACAATTGCAAAGATGATGAATTTCATGAAATTTTAAATAATTTTGGTATTAATCCATACGAAATAGAAAATCTTTCTTTATATCATAGAAAACATATAATTAATTATGAAAACTTTATTAAGTATTAAAAATACAATTAATTTAATTATATAAATATAAGGAATGTATTTTATCTCTAGATTATAGGATTTCTGTTTTAAAAGGGAATTCTTATTCCTGATTATTAAAAAAATAAAATTCTAAATTTTTTCTTTTTTTTTTTTAAAAAAAAGTATTCAACATAAAAATATATTCCTGATTAGAGTTTGAATTGACAATTGAAAAAAATTATGGTCTTCTCCTTCAGAGGCATTGGCCCTGTTATTCTGTCTTATTGCATTTTCAGCGTTGACCCTCCTGTTTAGTTTGCGCTTATACTGAAGGAATAGTAACCCTTGTCGAATACTAGCCATAGGCATAATTTCTGTAAAGAGTCAGAGATCGCACCAAGGATGGCGTTTTATAATAATCACCAGAAATGATTTGATTCATAAACAAAACATCCCATTACTTTTTATAATTTAAATCAATAATGTCAGCATCTTTTCCACCAAGAAGGTAGTTATATAAATGATACCATGTCACATGTATATTTACAAAATCATTATTCAGAAAATTACTTAAATTAACACAATTTTCATCAATTGAATTATTAACTTCATTATTAGTAACAATACTATTATTTTCACTATCTCTAATAACAATGTTCCTATTTTCTCTATCACTAATACTTCTATTATTAATAATATTATTTCTATATGTATAATTATTAATATAATACATTTCGGTACTACTATCAGAATCAGTACTTGATTTTACATTATTCATATCTGTAATAACAGTGTCTACATTACTATTTGATATTGGACAATATTTGCTAATTACAAGCAGTATATTATAAAGATTTTCAATTTCAATAAAATACTTCATCCGAAATTTACGGAAAAGATAGCATTTAGAAAATTAATCGAGGATTACTGCTAGATCAATAACAATATGGACATTATTCTGGTGGCTATGGCAACACGAACTTTTTTTTTTTTTATAGCAGCAATTATTGTGAACTTCAATCTTTATTTATTTATTCTTATATAAAATAGTTGAATACTTTTAATTTTAATAAAAAATAAAAAAAAAAAACACAGAATTAATAAAATATTATTTGTCTAATTCGAACATGAAAATATTTGAAATAATAACGTGAAATAAGAAGTTAGATCAAAAATAAAGTGTATAAATTAATTCAGAAAAAAGTTCATATGAAACGAATCTCACCTCCTTATGGATTAGGTATGAATTGACTATCTGAAAGTTTTTTTTTTTTTTTTTTTTTTTTTGGACAGGGAAGAGAATACGCTTCCATAAATTTATTAATTTTATTATAAAAAATACATGTAGATAAAATACATTTGAAACTAAAAATAAAAATAAAAAAATAAAAGTTAAGAAATAAAAAATAAAAAAAGCTCAAAAATACTATGTATTTCGGCAAGTTGTTCTATGCGGGAATTTTCCCTTCCTAACAAATAAAAAAGAAATAAAACAAGTAACATCTTTAAAATAGATAGTATAGTGTCCACTAAACTCTCCCTGGATTCATCATTTATTGAACTACTATGGCGAGACTCACCCTTCGTGGAAATAGATGATGATCCTGTATTATCATTATGCCTTATCAGTACGACGTCGACGCTCTTGGTTAAATTTGGTAATTTGGAATACCTATCAAATAATAGCTCAAACGAACTGCTTATGATAAGTATTGCCCTTGTTAAGAATTCCGCCAAGCCCACAATTTTTGGAACAGGTAACTCAGATGAACCTTTGAAAAGTAGTTCATTTAATTGTCTCTGTTCCCCACTATCGAAATGTAGCACATTTAAAACTAAAGTCCTACCAAGAAGGAACAAATATATATAATGATTGCTATAATAATTAAATTTAGAAATAGAGTCATAGGAAGAAAGATAAATTAACACTTTAATCTTCCTAGCGAACAAAACATAGAGATTATCGATGGAATTTAAAAATCCAATGATCAAAAGATTGATTATCATTGCCACAACAGGGGCAAGTCTTGGGACAATCTTCTGAAACTCTACCTATTCTAATTGCAATAATAGTATTGTATTTATAACCACAGCGTAAACGTATAATCCACGAAAACCCTAAGTTGAATTGGGGATATTTTAAGCTAAGCATAATTATAGCTTTATTGTTTGAGAACTTGTTACTATCGTAGTTTTGACCTTTAATGCCTTGAAATTTGGAAACTGATTTCCAGTAACGCTCTAAATTATAATCATATTTTACACATTTATATTTTTTGATTTTTTTGTACAGAGTTTTAGATTCTTTAGTCCAAGGAATAATAAGACATTTTGGGAATAGATTTAATAATATCCTTTATAATACAGATTGATTTATTCCATTTTGCAAATGATTTAATATGTAAGGCTGCGCATATACCAGCAATAGCAGGGATGCTTAGATCTCGAGATAAAGCATAAATACTCATAGTAGAATTATGTCTAATATAGTAGTTGTTTTCTGAATTTGTTTTACCATTTTTGGAGAAGAAACCGATACACCAAAATAGACCAGTATTAATTAATGTTTGAATTCTAGCCATTCTAGATTTGTTTGAACCAAGTAGAGGAGAATAATAAATAAATTTACTAATAACAAAGGATTGAAGAACGTTTTTCTTGTATACAATAGGAATAAGTTTATTTGAAAAGAAACATGTAAATGAAAGAAGGGATTTTCTAACTTTAAAATGCATGTGAAATATAATGTGTTCTAATAAAAGATCATATGAAAAAGGAATACCTAGATAAATATAACTAGAAACTTTAGGAACATAATTAATTCCTAAATAGAAAGTTGGGTCACTATAGTTTGGAGATAGATGAATAAGATAATAAGATGGATTAGGTATTTTTTTTAAACATCTTCAATCATTTTTGAAATATTTATTCAAAAAATAATTACCAATTTTTAGCCTTATATCTAGATTAATTTGTAAAGTTTTTCATATTTATTATTCAAGGTAATTATCAACATTTTCACAGTTAAAGTAAGGCTTATTATTTAGATTTTTTTTTTTTTTTTTTTTTTTTTTAGACAGGGAAGAGAAAACACTTCCATAACTTTATTAATTTTATTACAAAAAATACATGTAGGTAAAAGTGCATTTGAAATTAAAAAATAAAAATAAAAGTTAAAAAATAAAAAATAAAAAAGCTCAAAAATACTATTTATTTCGGCAAGTCGTACTATGCGGGAATTTTCCCCTTCCTAACAAATAAAAAAGAAATAAAACCAAAAAGTAACATCTTTAAAACAGATAGTGTGGTGTCCACTATACTCTCCCCGGATTCATCATTTATTGAACTACTAGGGCGATATAAACCCTTCGTAGAAATAGATAAAGATCCTGTATTATCATTATACCTTATCAGTACGATTTTATTATTTGGAAATGCAATATGTTTTTCATGAGACAGTTTTTTAATGTAATAGGGACAATGAAGAGCCTTTTAAATTTGTTGACTATCTGAAAGAAATTATGGTCTTCTCCCTCATTTTTTTTTTTTTTTTTATAGCCGCAATTATTGCGAACTTTAATCTTTATTTATTTATACTTATATAAAATACATGAATACTTTTAATTTTAATAAAAAAAATAAGAAAAAAACAGAATTAATAAAATAAATAAGTATTATTTGTCCAATATGAACATAATAATAAAGAAATAGTAACGTGAAATAAAAAGTTTTTTTTTTTTTTTTTTTTTTTTTTTTTTTTTAGACTTAGAGAAAACTTTATTTAATTTATAATAATAATAAAATTACATGAAATTAAATGAAAAAATAACAAATAAAATACATGAAATAAAATATTATATATTATAAAATTATAAAAGTGCGTTAGAAGCAATAGCCTCTAACTTTTCCCATTCCTCGATAATAACACCACGTCCATTATTGTGAGTAATAATTTCAGTATTAGTGTTATCAATCGAATCTGTATCTGGAGGTGAAAATCCATGCCTTATCATTTCGACGTCGACGCTCTTGGTAACGGTAGATTCAACGGAATACCATTTCATCATCAAACTAAAAGATCGACAAATTAATGGTATTACGTTTGTTAGAAACTCCGCAATCCCCACAAAATACGGAACAGTTGACGAAGTTGAACTTTGTTTAAAAATATTGTCAACTAATTGTCTTTGTTCCCCATCATTAACTTTAATTTTTGAATATATTGAACGCCCACCAAGAAGTGCACTCAATATATAATAATAAATATTATTATCATAATCCTTTTCTGAATCAAAAGAAACATCCAAGGATTTTTGTTCAATTATCAATGCAAACTCAAAAAGTGATCATCTAGAAAAGGTAAAGATTTATTTCTGTAATTTTCCAATTCTTTACAGGAAAAGATCCAGTGAGAAAAGCTAGGTACACTAACACCACAACAAGGGCAACATTTAGGGCAATCTTCTGAGTCGATTTTTCTTTTAATGGAAATACTAATGTCAAATTTAAAACCACACCTAATTCGAGAAATCCAAAAGAATCCTAATTGATACTTAGGATATTGAAATGTTAAGTTTCTGATTTCTGAAATAAATCCAAAATCATTCTCCTTGTAAATAATTGCTTTTTTAGCTTTTGAGGGTTTGAAGACATCTCTTTCCCAATAAAACTTTTTTATTTCACTTGTTTTCTTACCATTTAATTTCTTATCCAAAGTCCTTGATTCTTTAGTCCATGAATAATGTGACATAGTAGGAATATTATTAGTGAGATGATTAATAATACATGATGAGTTTTTCCATTTTCTAAAGCAACGTAATTGAGATATAGCACAGACAGCTGAAAGAGGAGGTATTCTCAATTCACGAGTAATATTATAGAGACTAACAGAAGAATTGCGAGATTTAAATCCGTAACTCCAATAAAGTCCTCTATTAATAATTTTTTGAGCTTTAGAACATCTGCTCTTATTTGAACCAAAGAGAGGAGCATAATATATAACAAGACTAAGAATAAACGAAATTAAAACATATTTCTTCAATGGGAGAGGAACAGATTTATTAATAAGAAATCGAAAGTACAAATTTAACTTGACATTTAAATTACTGTTTAATTTGGATTGTATAGGTTTCAGTGATAAAGATTCATCAAAAGGAATACCAAGATAGGTATAGTTGTCAGTTTTAGGTAATTTTTTACTACCAATAAAGAAAGATGGATCTTCATAATTTATCGGTTTAACAAAGTTAATCGGTTTTACAACAAGAGTAGCACACTTATTAATTCCAAAAGTCATTTCATTTTTAATAGCCCATTCATGAACTTTATTCAAAATTTTCTTAAGAGCTTGTTTAGATGGAGCAACTAAAACAATATCATCCGCAAAAAGTCCACCACAACAATATTGAGAATCTAAATATACACCATACTTATCACAATTATCCAGTATATCATTAATGAACAAATTGAATAAAATAGGAGATAGAGGGCATCCTTGTCTAACACCACGATTAATCGAAAATTCTTCTGAGAGATTACCATTAAAAAAAGCACGAGCTTTAGAGGATAGATAAAGATTCTTTAAAAACAGATGACATTTATCTCTAATTCCTAAGTTATATAATTTGGTCAAAATATTAAAGATAGGAACTGAATCATAGGCTTTTTTAAGATCGAGAAAAGCAAGATAAGTAAAATTTCTTTTAAATTTTCTTCTTTGACATATCTCTCTAATTGAAATATACAAACTTATGCATTCTTCTTTATTTCTAAATCCAAATTGTTCAGGTCTAACAAATTTATGTTCAAGGGCATATTTAGCAATTCTATTAGTAACAATCTTTGAAATAATTTTTAAGCCAACATTAATAAGAGAAATACCACGATAATTATTACAATCCGAAAGATCTCCTTTTTTTGGAATTGATATTATAGAAGCCGAATTCCACTCTTCAGGGAAATCACCATCCCAGATTTTGTTAAATAATGAAAGTAAACATTTAGCACACTTAGAGTAGTGATCATCTGAAGAATCATCTTGATTATCGGATAAATCAGATTTACTAAAGAAGGCTTTAAAAAATTCAATCGGAATACCATCGGGTTCAGGAGCTTTATTATTTTTCATTTCAAGCACAGTGTTTTGAATTTCTTCCATAGTAATAGAATCATTAATATCCCAAGTAAGATTATTATTAGGATTAGTTCCAAATAAACTTACCCAGTATTCATTATCCAAACTGTGTTGAGTAACATCAGAAGCTAGTTCACTGTAATGTTCAGCAAATCGATTTAATTGATCCGAATGAGAAAATAAAAAGTTACCCTGCTTGTCCTTTAAAACACTTGACGAAATAGAATTAGAGTACATAGGGTGAGATAGCTTCTTTAATTTTAACCAAGCACTCCTAGCATTTTTATTACTAAAATCATTACATGCAGATTCTATTGACTGATGAAATTGTTTTGATTTAATAGAAAACTTAATTGACCTGACTTTACCACATATATTTTTATACTCACGAAGCAAATTTAAAAATTCATCAAGGTTTTCAAGATTAGAACCTAAAGAAAAATTTTTGATTTCATTAAATGCAACATGCTTTTCATGAGAATGTTTCTTGATATAATAAGGGCAGTGGAAAGCTGATCCTTTAAGATCACAAGGAACTCTAGCATGAACTTTATCACCAACTTTATTAGCTGTTTCTATAAATTTATTGACCATTTCATTAGAACTTAATTCTTTATTATCATCAAATTCATTAAGAAGAATTGAGAAGTAGTTACTTGAGAATATTTCATTATGCTTTTCATTACACATGCGTTGGGACCACTTGAATCTTCTAGAAGGAGTAGGAGCACGAAAACCTTCTGAGTCATCTTTCTTACAGGAAAGGATAAGAGGGAAGTGGTCAGATATATCATTGAATGTACTACAAACAGATACCTTATTAATGTATTCCTTCATTTTACAATTAAATAAAACATGATCAATACATGACGATCTACCATCCCGAGCCCATGTGAAATCGAGACCTGATAAGTATTTAGTGAACCACTGATAAGATGATTTATTAAGTAAACTATCTAATTGGGATTTAGACATATTAAAGTCACCTACAAGAATAGAAGGTGTATTAGTATGTTTCTTTATCCAATTAGAAATTTCTGAAAAGGCATTCTTTCTTTCTTCCTTATGAGTGACCGTAGGAACATAAATATTACCAATAGTGCATTTAATTCCCCAAAAAGAAGTAATGTTGACAGTGAAATAAAAAGTAATAATCAAAAATAAGTGTATAAATAAATTCAGAAAAAAGTTCATATGCAACGAACCTCACCTCCTTATGGATTAGGGCTTGAATTGAATATCTGAAAGAAATTATGGTCTTCTCCTTCAGAGGCATTGGCCCACTTTTTTTGATGAAAATTTATAATTCTTAACGAACAATAAATACTTTTTATTATTTATATTCTAATATATAAGTAAAGATACAATTTATTTTATATCATATTTTAACCATACAATCTTTTTTATATTATATTTCAACAATATTATATTCATTAATTGTAGGATTATAAATATAAAATATTAATAAAAAGTTTATTTTAATAAAACTATATACAAATTACTAATGACATCTTATATACTAAATAAATCCCTCCATTTAAAAAAATAAATTTTCGATCAAAACATTTAAATAAAATTCATATACACGAAAATACAATTAGACTAACAAGCATTTTAATGATTTTAAAATTTTTAAATTTTCAAAATTTTAAATTTTTTTTATTTTTTTATTTATTTTTTACTTAAAGGATTATTTATTCAAATAATCAATCTAGTAACTCTTTTTGTTTTCAGTTTGTTGTAAGAATTCGGAGTGTTGTTCAAATGGAACTGGAGTAAATTCAGTTTCAGCCCAGAGATCTGGAGTAAGGTAAGAGTAAGTATCGGCAATAGCAGCGAAAGTAGCCTTAACGAAGTTACCTAAAGTACGAGTACTACCACGAGAAGTTGTGTAAACATCTTGAATACCAGCGAGTTGAAGAACCTTCTTTGGAGTTGGGGCAGCAACAATACCGGTACCACGTGGAGCTGGAACTAATCTACAAATGACAGAACCACATTTACCAGTAACCTTACTTGGAACAGTGTGTGGTTCACCAAGAATAGTACCCCAGTAACCACGACGAACTGGAACAATACTTAACTTAGCAAGAATAATAGCACCACGAATAGAGGTGGCGACTT
Organism: Neocallimastix lanati (nom. inval.); assembly: GCA_016946835.1. Taxonomy (NCBI): domain Eukaryota; kingdom Fungi; phylum Neocallimastigomycota; class Neocallimastigomycetes; order Neocallimastigales; family Neocallimastigaceae; genus Neocallimastix; species Neocallimastix lanati (nom. inval.). The sequence continues at coordinate 849,199 of JACVTC010000059.1, forward strand.
CCTTAGAACACTTAACACCAAGACCAACGTGTCCGTTGTAATCACCAATAAGGACAAAGGCCTTGAAACGAGTTCTTTGACCGGCACGAGTTTGCTTTTGAACTGGCATGATCTTCATAACTTCATCCTTTAAGTTCTTGAGGAAGTAGTCGACAATTTGGTATTCCTTAATTGGAAGAGAGTATAAGTAGATTTCTTCAATAGAACCAATTAAACCAGCATTAACTAAACGACCAAGCTTAGTAACTGGAACCCACTTTCCCTTTTCTTCCTTGTTACCTCTGTCACGTCCACCGCGACGAGCACGTCCGAAACCACGTTGTTGACCTTCGGTCGGATTTTGGTCCGCCATCTATTTATTATTTCATATATTATCACTCATTAGTTTCATTTTATATTCGTAATATTTAAATCAAAATTAATTACTAAAACTAAAATTAATATTAATTCATTACGTTTAATCTATAAGCAAATTTTAATATAAAAAAGCTTGAAAGAGAGAGAACCAAAAATTACGTAACAACAGAATACTTATTGAAAAAATTAATAAATTATAAATCCAATCAAATAATAAAAATATATATTATAGTCCAATCATATTAATGAAACAACTTATAATAACAATATACATTATACATAAATAATTCAAACTAATTAATTTATATACAATATAAATAATATTAAAAGAAATATAGTTTATTATTTTATGAAATATCGGATATTGAATATGTTTAATATAAAAAAAAATATATTTTATTATTATATTTTATAAATTATTAGATATTAAACATGTTTGTAAATCGTATTAAAGATATTTTTCAATAAACAATCATTAAATATGCGTCTTCTTCGAATTTAAAAACTGAGTTGAAAAAAATAAGATCGACAAGCAAAGAAGCTGATCTTTTTGTTCGAAAATATTATGAAGAAGAGGAGACAGCCAGTGATGATTTTGAAATGGATATAGCAAAAAGGGTAGAATTAGCTGCTGAATATGTTGCAAGTCGATTATATGAGAAAGGAAGAAAAAATTCGACAGATACTAAGTTGCTAGAAGAGGCTTTGTTTTTTGTAGGAAAGAGGAAAACAAAAGTCAATCCTTCTGAGTCAGGAATGAATACAATAGCTTCTCTCAGAGGAAAGATTCAGAACTTATATGACTTAAGAGTGAGATACAATAACTCGATTAAGAGTTCGGAATTTCAAGGATTTTTAAAGGGATTGAGTGAGATTCTAAAAAAATAAAATTCTTTTAAAAGACGAGATCCCAGTAGTTTTTCTACGAAAAATTACGGGAACGCATCAGAAGTGATAACGACCGCTTCTCCGCATGCGTGTTTCCACATTTGGGAGATCTATGTGGAGAGTTGGTCTATCATAGGAAAAATATTCTTTGCTGTGGTTTCAAACAAAAATCAATTCCCAAACTAGGTTTCAGAGATTAGCCTATGAAAAATAGAACTTTTAAAATTAACATTATTTATTATTTATAAAATATATATCAATTTTTGATTATATGTTAAAAATAAAACTATTAATAACAAAAAAATAAACATATTAATTGTTAATTATTATGTTTTTATTACATAAAGTATCATGTTTTATAATAATTATGTTTTATTAATTGACATTCAGGTCCATACTTGTGATTTAAAAAAAATATAAAATATAAATATATATCAAAAATATTGTATAATAATAAAATATCATATTTTTATATAATTAAATAAAAGACTAAATATAAAATGCTCTTTAATATTGTATATTTTGAAAATATATTTATTATATATTAATAGGTTAATTTTTTAATTATATATATTAATATATATAATTTTTTTTTGTAAAGTATTATTAATATATATTTATAAAATTGTTATATATAAATAAAATATATTAAAATTTACAAAAATTATAACGGTTTATTTTAAAAAGATACATATTACTTGAAAAAATATATATAATTGTTAATATTATTTTAAAATTATTAAATATACTTTTTTTGGAATAGGAATTAGGAATAATACAGTCTCTTTTACAAATAATTTAGTTATAATTAAAAAATATTTTAATACTAAAAGTTTTTAATAATTGTATTAATTTTTATATTTATATGGAGAAATATTTTAATTTATAACAAAAATGGGAATTTAACTTTCAAAAAGGAAAAAATTTGATACTATGAGTTAATATTTATAAGTATTATAGAAAATAACGAATGTTTAATATTGAAGATAATTATTTTAAATTTAATAACAATAACAATTCATAAATGAGCAGTTAAAAAGTATGATTGATGACAATTTTATTTATTATTCTCAAATATTTTAAAGAAAAAAGTATTTATTTTAATTATTGTTATTTAGCATAATTTAAAATTTGAGCATATATATATTTGTGCAAAAAAAAATTATTAAAAAAATATATACTTAGTAATATAATGATATTTTGCATGTTGAAATTTAAATGGTAAAAAGCTATTATTGGGATTAAGTATGTACTTAAAATTTTAAAATTTCTGTTAAATATAAAAATTTTTAAAATTAATAATTAATTATTTTGTTAATTTATTTATACTATGATTATTTTTATTATTTTAATGTTATTAAGATAATCTTTGAATATAATAGATTTATAAATAGAATAATGGAATTTAATTTAATATTATTTTTAAATTTATATTATTTAATTTGTTTGAAATTATCTTAAATATTTCGAAAAGTATTTTTTAGAGTATAATGCTTTAAAAAAAAATTTTTTTTATTTAATAATTAAATAATGGAAGATATAACTTTTTGAAAACACATGATTTATATATAATATTATGTAAATTGTTACATTAAATTTGAATTTAATGTATAAAGTTAAAAAAATTATACATATATATATAAAATTCAATTTTGAATTATGATTGGAGAAAATCCTGAATGAACAGAGAATACTCAAATTTAACCAATAAACTCAAATAATCAAAATTTAAAATAATTAATATAAAAAATAATAAATAATAGAAGTTTTATGTACCATAATAAATAATTATTTCAATAAAAAAATGAATATTCTGATAATTTAAATATTATATTTATTTATATAATAATTTTTAAAATTTTAGAATAACATATTATTATAATATATTAAAATATACAGAATATATATATTTTTTTAATTTTTTTTTTTTTTTTTTTTTTTTTTTTTTTTTTTTTTTTTTTTTGAAATTTAATGAAAAAGAATATAATTACATTATTATTATAATTATATTTGAAGAAGAAATATATTTTAAATTTCTTCTTGACATTTCATTTAAAATTTTATTGCTATTATTTCTTTCTATAATATATATTTTAATTAAATTATTTATTTAAATTATTTATTTTATGCTATAATTATAGAATATATAGATTTTTTTTTTCTTTTTTCTTTTAATATTGTTACTACTATTAAAAAAGTGACAATTAGTCAATTTGAAAAATAAGAGATTTAAAATAAATTTTTATTTAATAATAATATTTTCTATAATATACATATTTTATATATATTTGTGTTTGGATTTAAATTAAATAATTACATATAATTACAAGACGAAATGGAAGTTACTGGAACAACTGTTGTTGGAAGCTTTTCAATAAATTTACCTCCAATCTTTTCAAATGATTCAAAGTAATTTGAAATTTGACATAAAAAAATTAATATATATTTTATTAATTTAGATTTTACATAATTATATATATACTTTTATATTTGTAAAATAAATTAAAAAAAAATATTTTAAAGATTAAAAATTTCGAAATGATTTTGAATTAATGCTAAGTATCATTTTTTTTTTATATATTTAAATGTATTATATTTAAATATTATAAAGATATGTAATTTGTGCGTCAGGTAGAAATATTACAGTTCAAAGTATTGTTTCAGGATTTTTAATTAAGTCAATTAAAACAGTTGAAGATGCTAATGTTTCAATAGTTGCAGTACAATTGGATCAAACAATTCCAAATCATATTTATACAGTTTTATCAAATGGTCTTATACAGCATTGGAATATTCAAGATTCATCATTAGTAAATGTAAGATTTTATTATTATTATTATTATTATTATTATTATAAAAAATATTATTATGGTTAAGATTTAATATTAACAAATATAATAAAATATTTTCAATATATTGATATTATTTTATATAAATCAATAATTATTTAGTCTTGGAAATTAAATTTCTCTATTAGAGAATTTAAATTTATTGAAAAAGATCCACTTAATGCTTACTTTGTTTCAAATTCTAGTAATATATATAATAATTATTAAAATTTATTTTATAGAAAAATATATATTAAAAATTCTATGCTTTTACTTCATATATATATAATTAATTTATATATTTTATTTTACTTTCTAATATTAAATATATTAAAATGGAATTAATAAATGGTGATAATAAAAAATAAAAGGCGATAATGATTATGTTTTATATTTATATAATCTTAAAGATAAGAAATGCCAAAAAGTTATGAAAATTAATAAATATGATTACTTTGAAGTTTCATCAAATGGAAAATATATTGCTATTATCAGTGAAAATGAAGTATTATTATTAAATTCATTCAATAAAACATACACTGAAAAAATGTAATGATTCAATAAAAAAAAAAATTAAATAATTAAAACTATATAATAATTTATACAGGACGACTAATTTTTTTTATTAATATATATTTAAATATTTATTATAAATTTTTAATTTCAAAAGAATTAAACACAATGAAGTTATCACATCATTTGCGTTCCATCCAAAAAATCATTATATAGTATTGGGTAACAATATTGGTGCAATTACGTTAATGTAATGATTAAAAAAAAAAAAAAAAAAAAAAAAAAGAAAAGAAAAGAAAAGAAAATATAAAAATTTATATAATACTTTTAATTAATTTAATAATTAAAAAAATATTTTGGATTTTCAATTTTTGTCAAAATAGGTATTGTCTTGGAGATTATTTCAATAGTAATAACTACGTTGAGTCGATAATGCATTGGCACTCGCATGGTGTTAGAACCATGAAATTTACAGCAGATGGTATGAAAATAATTTTTAGTATTAATATTATAATTAATTTATTAACTTTATTATAACCAATATAATAATGCTTTTATATTATTTAATATTATATTTATTTATATTTTATATTATATTTTAAAAATTATTATTAATATAGGTTACTATTTAATGTCTGGTGGTGAAGAAGCAGTATTAGTTATTTGGCAATTAGAAACTAGAAAGAAGAGTTTTATTCCAAGATTAGGATCTCCAATTCAATCTATTTCAATTAATAGTAGTAATACATTATTTGCTACTTATTTAGAAGATAGTACTATTCATATAATTACTTCATCTGATATGAATATAAAACAGACATTTAGTGGAATAAAAATGGCTTCATTTAAAGAAAATATTTTATCGGCTGAGTCTCCAATTATTTACAAACAAGCAGTTGAACTTATTGTTGAACCACGTCACAATTTCCTTGTTACTAAATGTGAAAGATCCCTTCAATTCTATGATATTAAAAATCAAAAGATGTCAAATGAACTTACTATTGTTTCACGTAATTATATATCAAGAATTGAAGACGAAAAAATAAGGAAACCAATCATTACTTTAGCAGTATTTAGTGCTAATGGTAAATGGTTAGCTACTGTTGATACTCGGGAAGATAAATATTTCCCAATTGAAACATCATTAAAGATTTGGGAATTCAATGAAAATTTACAAGAATATGAACAGAATACCCAAATTGATAATCCACATGGTAAAGGTTTTATTTATTCAATGAAATTTAATAATAGTACTGAAAATACCCCACTTTTAGTTACTTCTGGTCAAGATCGTAAGTTTAAGGTTTGGCAATTAAATGAGCCAACTAAAAACAATCCATCCTATTCATGGAATTGCCGTTCAGTTTGTGAATATAAGAATAAAAAATTGGGAGAAGTTTCCTTTTCTGATGATGGTTCAATTTTAGCTGTTGTAGCTGAACAAGAAATATCATTGTGGAATCCATATAATAATACACTTCAATATGTCTTATCATATTCTCCTCAAAAAGAACCAATTCTTAATATGCACTTTATTCCAAATACTTATTATATAGTTGCTAATAGTAATAATTATTTATATGTTTGGAGTTTATTAACTTGTTCTGTCTGCTGGTGTTATCGTTTAGCTGTAGATCAACTTGTTTTAGATCCATATACTAATCAATTTATGGTTGGGATAAAATCTAAAGATATTGAAGGATTCTATCTTCTTATTTTTGATCCAAACTATTACTTCCCATTATCATGCTTTAGAGTTGCAGATAAACCATATCGTTCCATAATTTATTTACCAGATACGGAAGAAGGTTCATATGTATTATATATGAGTGAAGACTTTTCTTTAAAACTTCTTAATCGTTCTAAATCAGAAATCATTCAGTTTAATCGTAAAAAGTCAGATGAAAATGAATTTGAAGATATCTCATATAACATTGAAGCACAACAAGAATTATTTAATTCTATGTTTGGTAAGATTTCTATTTCATCAGAAGAAAATGAAATTACTCAAAGAAAAATAATTAAAAAGAAAAATTTGGATAAATCACCATTTGCTACTACTCTCTCATCACATATTATGGTATCATTATCTACACCATTTGAAGTATTTATGAATAATTGTATGGACAAAAAGGAAATAATTAAACACGAAGAAAAGAAGTAATATTACATATTATTTATTTATTATTTTTATTTTTATTTTTATTTTTATATTTATTTTTATATTTATATTTATTTTTATTTTTATTTTTATATTTATTTTTATATTTATATTTATTTTTATTTTTATTTTTATTTTTATTATTTTATTTATGTGTTATTTTGATATATATTATTTCATTTAATTATAATTAATTATTAGAAAAAAAATAAATATTAATATATTTTGTAAAATTATTATAATTTACAGAGATGACAAAAAGGATAAGGAAAACGAAATTAAGAAGACTGAATCAATAAAAAAATCAGGAAGCATAAAGGGAGAGAATAAAAAACAAGATCTTTCATTTATGAACAATTTATTCACAGAATTAATAACAAAAGAATTAAAAGTTTAGATAATTAACATATAAATTTCATATAAATTATTAAATTATTAATTTTTTAAGATCGAATATTACAATTTTAATTAGTATATATTTATGGGATAAAAAATTTAATCATAAAATATATAATACATATTATAAATATTATTTATTTCATTTGAAGTATAAAGTTAATATAAAGCATATCTTGATTAATACAATTGAAAATTATTTTATTCTTTTCTATTATTTATGAACATTACTATAATAAACAAAAAAATAAAATTTTTTTTAAAAATAAGTTTTATTTAAATATTGTAATGTTATTTAAATATAATATTATATATTATACAAATAGATTAGAATATAAATATGTAAATTTTATATACATAAAAACAAATATCTTTTTAATATTAATTAGTTAATATATTTTTATGTTTTATTGTATTATATTTTATTCTATTCTATTTTATTATATTATAATATTTCATACATCTTTATTTTTCTTTTTTCAATTCCATTTTATCAATACATATTTATTAATAAATATTTATAAATTTTATAAATACATTACATAATGTATTAAAAAAAGTAATATATATTTATGATGGAAATGGTAAATTATTTTATTTTTTTTTTTTTTAAAAATTGTGTAACAATTATTATTGGTTCAAAGAACGTGAAAAAAAATTTTATTATTTTAAAATATTTAAGAGTTATTTTATATTCAAATTTTTTTTTTTTTTTTCTTCCTTCAAGTTTATTTTTATTTTTGTTTTTAATTTAAAAAAGAATTTTTTTAAATAAATTTCAAATTTAATTAAGTAAGTGAGGACGCTTCCTATTCAAAATATTTTGAAAGATAAGCTAATTTACTTTAAATAAATAATAATTTTATTTAAAAAAATTTAATTGATATTGAAGACCGATTATTTTAAACATTTAATTTAATAATAAAGATGCAAGTAAGTATTATTGGTAATTATTTATATAGAAAAAAATTATATATATTTAAATCAATTATTAAATTTTATAATAAATGATTTAAAAATATATAAATAGTTTCATTAAAAAATCAATTATTATAATTTAAAATAATTGATTTAAATATATATAAATAGTATTATTAAAAAATCAATTATTATAATTTAAAATAATTGATTTAAATATATAGAAATAGTTTTATTAAAAAGTAAATTATTAAAATTTATAATAATTGATTTAAATATATATAAAAATATATATAAATAATTTTATTAAAAAATAAATTATATTTAGAGTAATATAATAAAATTATTAATTTATATAATAAAATATTTTTTATATTACTTTGAAATAAAATAGATTTTTGTTAAAACTTTAACAGGTAAGACCATTACCTTAGAAGTTGAATCTTCTGACACTATTGAAAATGTCAAGGCCAAGATTCAAGATAAGGAAGGTATTCCACCAGATCAACAACGTTTAATCTTTGCCGGTAAGCAATTAGAAGATGGTCGTACTCTTTCTGATTACAACATTCAAAAAGAATCTACACTTCATCTTGTACTTCGTTTACGTGGTGGTGGTAAGAAGAGAAAGAAGAAGACTTATACTACTCCAAAGAAGATTAAGCATAAGAGAAAGAAGGTAAAGTTAGCCATTCTCAAATACTACAAAGTAGATGATGATGGTAAGATTACCAGATTAAGACGTGAATGTCCAAAGTGTGGTGCTGGTGTTTTTCTCGCTTACCACCAAGACCGTCAATACTGTGGTAAATGTGGTGTTACCTATGTTTTTCAAGGTAAAAATTAAAATTTTTAAAAAAAAAAATTTTTAATTCTGGAGGGCATTAAAAAATTACAGTCACTTCTTAATAAATTTTCTCTTTTTGTTGAACTGAACTTGTTCATGGAAAGAAATAAAAAATAAACTTTAAAAAAAATTATAAAAAAGTATAAAAATTTTTTATTTTTTATTGTGTTAAGGGAATGAAAAATTTTTGTATTTTTTTTTTTTTTTTTTTTGAGGAGTTATATATTGTTAATTTAAAATAATTTAATATAAATATTGTTATTATAAAATTTTATATAATAAGAATTTACTAAAGAATGTTTATATGAGGAAACTTTTTAATAAATAATATTTTCATTAAATTTAAATGTTTGTGAAAGCAAAATCCATGTTAATTTGATTTTTTTTTTTTTTTTATCTAATTACTTTTATCATTATAATAAAATGGAGTATAATATATATGTATATATTTATAACGTTATAAGTATTTAAAATAATATATATATATAATTACCAAGAAAAAATAACCAAACCAAAAAAAAAAAAAAAAAAAAGAAAAAAAAAGAAAGATTCTTTATTATTATATAAAAATTTATATATATAAAAAATTTAATTGTTATAATTTGTTGTTTTTATTATTGGTTTAAAGTAGTTTGACCATTGAATCAACAATGGTTTTTTCCTATATTTTTTTTTTTTTTTTTTTTTTTTTTTTTTTTTTTTAATAATTTTTACATTTGTTTCATTATATATATATATATATATTTTTTTTTAAAAAAATTTATTTTATTTATTATTATAATTTTTTTTGTTCTGTTCAATTTGTTCAATTTGTTAGATGTATTCATTTAATTTATTATTTAAAAATATGTATTATTGTTGCTATTATTATAATTATTATTTTATCCTTTCTTTAAATTATTTTGGTATTTTTTTTTTTTTTTTTTTTTTTTTTTTTTTTTTTTTATAGTAATTTAATTATCTTTCTTTTCAGTGGTTGCAGCTTTAGCCTTAGCATTTTCTTTACTATGAATATTAGCGGAAAGAATGAAGGAAAGAGCGCAAAGAATAGCACAAATAATGAATTGAATTTCTTGACTAAGAGAAGAAATCTTTAAGAGAACAATGACAACTATAGCATTCATTGGAACACGGAAGAGGTTCATGACCGAGGAACGTACTTCTTCTGGAATAATTTCACTCTTGATACAACCAAGAGTTGGGAAGAACATACCACAACAAGTTTCGAATAAAGCAAAGGCCCAATATAAAATATGTTCATTCTAAATAAAATGATAAATATATATATATATATATATATATATATATATATAAAATAAAAATAAAAAATAAATTTATAAATATTTTATTATTATTATTATTAATTACTATTATTATGATTAATTACTCACCATAGTTATAATTGGAAGTAACATGGAAAGGGTACCAAGTAAGAAGACAGGTAAACTAATAGTAATGACTTTCCAATTGTTTTGAGTTAAAATATTGAAAATTCTTGAACCGATCATAATACAAACCATAAAACCTGCGAAAATTAAACCAAATGGTAATTCATCATCATGTCCAGATACTATATATATGTAATAAAATAAGATAAAAATAAAAAAAAAAAAAAAAAAAAAAAAATAATAATAATAATAATAATAATAATAATAATAATAATAATAATAATAATAATAATAATAATAATAATAATAATAATAATAATAATAATAATAATAATAATAATAATAATAATAATAATAATAATAATAATAATAATAATAATAATAATAATAATAATAATAATAATAATAATAATAATAATAATAATAATAATAATAATAATAATAATAATAATAATAATAATAATAATAATAATAATAATAATAATAATAATAATAATAATAATAATAATAATAATAATAATAATAATAATAATAAATTTTTTTTAAACAATGAAAAAAATAAATCCATTATTTTGTTTTATAATTTTGTTTTTATACATATTATAGAATAGCAAAATTTTGATGTTCATAATGAATAAGATTAATTCATACGATGTTTTATGATTATTTACGTATTTTTATAATTTTTAAAAAATAATATTTATAAATTAATATATTAATAATATTAGATAATGAAATATATAAATTAAAAAAAAAAAAAAAAAAGAAAAAAACAAAAAGAAAAATAAAATTTATATATAAATATATATATGAATAAATTTATTTAAATTAATAACTATATTATGAACATGATATTTTAATTACATTTATGAGCTTCTTCTAAAATTGGTGAATAAAGGAAAACAAAAATGTACATAGCAGCTTCAAAGAATGATTGAATTAAACCAACGGAAAGAATTGTGAAATCTATATATATATATATATATATATATATTAATAAAATTGATAATAATAATTTACAATTATAAAATAAAAATAATAAGAATAAAATAAAAAAGTTTTAATAATTATATCATTAATAAAAAATTATTAAAACAATTTATATTAGTATCAATATTAAAGATAATAATTTAAGATAAAGAAAAAAAGTTTTAAACAATTATAAAACTTTAATAAGGAAATATTAATGATAATAAAATCATGATAAATCAATATAATTAGAGTAATAGTAATAATTATTTATTATTATAAATTTAATTTTATTACTATATTTATTTATTTATTTTAAAATTTATTTTTTTATTATATATATGTACCTTTGAAAATAACGCTAATTCCTTTAATAAGAGCAGATGATTTCTTTTCTTCTTTTTTATCTTCTTTCTTTTCTTTTTTATCACCCTATTTTTTTTTTTTTTTTTTAACCAAAGTAAATAAATATCATATAAATAAAAATAATTAATAACAATATAATTAATATATATAAGCACAAAATAAAAAAAAAAAAAAAAAAAAAAAATTAAAATAATTACCTCAGCACTAGTATCACCATAGTTTTCATTCCAATTTAATTGAATGTAAACAGCACTTATAGCAAAGAAAATAACAGCAACACCATATGGAGCAGCATAACTGAAATAGCTAACAACAACATTACCAATTAAACCTTTATTATTATTATTATTATTATTCCAAATAAGATAAAATGATATAAATTTTTTGATAATAATTATATATATATATGATAAATTTCCAAGATTAATTAAAAGATTCAATTTTTTTTTTTTTATAAATATATATAATATATATTACCTGAAATAATAGCGGTTAAACCATTTAAGAAAGCTGCCCAAGTTAAAGTGTTGGAAAGAAGTGAGTTAGCGAAACCTTTGGAATTGTGTTCATTAATTAACCAAGCTTCAAAACACTAATATTAATATTTTTCATTTAAATTGAGAATTTTAATATATTCATATATATAATATTATTATAATAAAATAAATAATATTAAGATTTTTAATTTATATATAATATTATTGAATAATATAATAATAATAAAAATATAATATTAATGTATTAATGAAATATGCTTAAATATATATACATATTTTTATCATTATTGATATTATTTAATAATTATTACGCTATTTATTATATAATATATTATCTACTTACAGAGAATAATAAAGAAGTACTAATACCACTTAAAACTCTACCGAAAAGTAAAATGTAGAAGTCTGGAACATATCTAAGAAGACAAGAAGTACCATATAACAAACAGAAAATGAGACACATCTTTTTTCTTCCACTAAAATTTAATTAAAGCATAAGAAAAATTTAACAATATCATTATAATATGTTCACAAATATATAAATGTAGTTATATAAATATAATGAATATATATATATTATTTTGTTAGTATTATTTCATTTTCTTACTCTAAAAATATATGTATTTTTATATAATAAATTTAAAATAAAAATATAATTTATTATTTAACTATTTTCATTTGAATTAAAAAATATTTCAAAAATGAAAGTATATTACAAATGAAATAAATTTATATTTATATATAATTTTTAAATTGTTATTCATTACAATTTATCAGCAATAGAACCAACGTAAGTACCAAGAACTAAACTAGATAAGAAACCACAGACACTTAACCAACCAATTTTTTCAAGACTTAAACCATAACTTTGATATAAAGAATAATTGTAAGGTCCTTGTAACCAGTCACCAGTGACAACAAGGGAATAAACAATTAAGTAAGATCTATTTAATTTTTGGTATTCAGCGTTACTTTCCTTTTTTTCAGGTTTTTCATTTTTGTTTTCTTCATTCTTTGGTTTAAATAAATAAGTAATAGCTATACAAGCTACTACTAAGAAAATGAAGTAGAAGAAATACATTTTTTATTTTTATTTTTTATTATTTTATTTTATTTTATTTTTATTTTTATTTTTATTTTTATTTTTTTATTTTTTTTTTGTTTTTGTTTTATCTATAATAAGATAATAAGTCAAAAAATAATTCAATTATTTTATTATTATTATAATAAAAATAATCGTATTATTGATGTATTATTTAGCATTTAAACATTCAATATTTATGAATTTAAGAAAATTATATATTATTATTTGTTTATACTTATTTTTATTAAATATATATAATTTTATATATACCTTATTTTCTCTTAATTATTTTTTTTATAAATTAGAAAGAACAAAATAAATAGCAAAAAAAAAAAAATTATTGGTTGCTAAATAATTCTATAAAGATAATAAATAAAAGTTAAAAAAAAAATTCTATTGAGAAAAAAAAATAGTAATATTTATGAATTAAAGCAAATTAAAAGATTTAACAATTTTAATTAATATTATGAAACTATTATAATAAATAAATAAATAAATAAATAAATAAATAAATAAATAAATAAATAAATAAATAAATAAATAAATAAATAAATAAATAAATAAATAAATAAATAAATAAATAAATAAATAAATAAATAAATAAATAAATAAATAAATAAATAAATAAATAAATAAATAAATAAATAAATAAATTTAATAATATTAATTTAAAAAGTATTATATAATATATGTAATATGATAATATATATTTATATTTATAATATATATATATTTAATTATTATATTAGATTTTAAAATGTAGTAAAATATTATTCGTCAGCTTCATAATTTTAAACAAAAAAGAGATGAAAAAATTTTATTTTTTTTAATAATATTCATATAAGTAAATAAATAAATAATATAATATTTAAGTAAATTTTAATATTATTTATAATAGAATTAGTAAATAGTGACTAATATTTTTCGTTTCACAATTAACAATTAACAATATAATATTATATATTATAATAACAAAATAATGTAAATGATCTATTGTTATCACAATTAGTAATTGATAATATTATCATTATTATAATTGTAATTATTGTTTCTAATAATTATTATGACGTTTATTTGACATATTGATTATTTTATTATTAAAAATAATATATATATATATATTTTAATATTTAGTTAATATCCACATTTTTTTAATGAAATTAATATTAAACATTATATAATACATAATATATTTTTCTTACTTCTTTCCTATAATAAACTATTACTGTTTAATAATTTAGAAACAGTATTTTAAAAAAAGTTAATAAAATTAAATAAATAATTTTATTAAATCCTTAAAAAAATATTTATATTCATTTTATTAATTAATAGTTTTATTATTATTTTATCATAATATGGCTTGCATATTATTTTTGATAGATATATGATATTTAATCATGTATTAAGCAAATTATATATTAATATTTGTAATATATATATATATACTACAAATATTAAGTTTAAAATTATTAAAATTATTATTATTATTATTATTATTATTATTATTATTATTATTATTTTTTTTTTTTTTTTTTTTTCTTCAACTTCTTCAATACTATAAACATTTAATTCATTAATATTCAAATTGTGGAAGTTACAAAAATAAAATATATATATATAAAAATTAATAAATATATAATATATATAATAAAAAATTAAAAATTGCTAATGATATAAAACAGTCAAAAAAGAAAAGAAATGAATAATAATAATAATAATTATAAAAAAAAATCATATTTAAATAAAAAAAAAAAAAAAAAAAAAAAAAAAAAAAAAAAAAAAAAAAAAAAGGAATAAAAAAGAATTGAATTAATGAATGTATTAGTTTAAAAAATAAAAATAAAAATAAAAATAAAAAAAAAAAAAATTTATTTTTTAAAATTGATAGATATTAGATTTATTTTAAAAATATATATATATATATATATTTTAAAATTAATTTTTATCTTTATATTTGTTTGATTGTTTGTAAAATTAATTGTTATTTGTAATATTTAATTATTATTTGAAAAATTATTGCTTTTTTTTGTTTTTTAATGTTGATGTTGTATTTGCTAACTTATTTGAATGTTTATTTGATTGTAAAAAAAAACTTGCTTATTGTAATTATTATATTATTATTATTTTTAAAAAATATATTATATATATTAAAGCTTTTTAAATTTTTATTTAAATTATTAAAATAATTATTTTTAATAATATATATTTATGTTTATATATATATATATATATATATATATTTTTTTTTTTTTTTTTCATTAAACAGCACAAAATTCTACAGTCCATTGTCTTCTTAACCATAATTTTAAATCAATAAAAGATAATGAGGCTTCGGAGTCGTCAATATTATAATCTTGTTCTTTAATATCTTCTGGAGAAATATTTTTAAATTGAATATCTGAATAGTCTAATTTAAAACTGTCTGTTAGTTGATATTTATCCTTTGGAAGATCTAAATGAAGTGCAATAGATTCCCACCAAAAGTTACGACAAGGTTGTAGAATAGATAAAGCATTATTCATTGCTTCTTTATTAAAATTTTGTTCTGGTTCAACTTGGGTAACCATATTACTAAGTTCTGGAGCAACAACTTCATTAGTCATTTCATCAGTAGTCGTGAAAGAAGAATCAGTGATATTACCTTCTGAAGTTTGTTCAGTACCATTAGTATTGCAAATAATATTTGATGGATTATGTTGATTTACTTCTTGTTCATTATTAACTTCATTTGTATTATCATCAAAAGTATCTACGATGGAGGATGAACTTAATGGTGCTTTATCGTTGGATGGAACAACAAATGGAATGATTTCATTATCAGTTTGAGCTAACGGAGAGGAACCAATGATATCTGTAGTAATTGTGGTATTGGAAGCAGAAATAGTAGTGGCGCTTAGATTGATAGAATCATTACGTGGAGTATTCGATACTTCATCTTGAATATAACTAATGATTTGAAGATTTTCTTCATCCTTACTGGTACTTTTCACAATTTCACGAATACTATTATGAATAATGATACTATTTTCATCTGAACGTTTCATATGAATTTCTTCTAATTTATTTTCAATATTATCAATATTATCTATATCAAGTTTGCTTTCAAGATTTTCCATACTTTCTAAACTACTGTCATCAACTTCCAAACATGATTGATAAATGAGACCTTGGGAATCACTGATCTGTAAGGAGTTACGTGTAGAAGATATATCATTACAAGATTTAAAAACATTGGATGATGAACCATCATAAATATCCGTATGTGATTCAAAAATTTCTGAACTTCTATTAGTATAACTATTTCTTGTACGAATATTATTACTACTTTGACTGTGATGAAGAATTCTGGAATTATCAACACTATTAAAACTAGTATCTCCCATATCATTAAGAACAATAAAACTACGATTGTTATGATTGAACTGCGGTGGAGATGGTCGTGGTGGAATAATAATTTCACTATCATTATCTTCATTATTATTATTATTATTATTATCATTATCATTTTTATTATCCTCCTTTTCATTTTCATTTTTTTGAGAAGTATATATAGTATTACTATGATTAATACTGGTGCCAATATTATCATTGTTATTAATATTTTTATTACTGTTGGTTTTGGTGTTAGAAGTTGATTGGGATGGAATTTGAAGTTGAGGCTCTGATTGTAATTGTTGAATTTGTTGTTGATGTTGATCTGATGAAGACTGAATTTCTTCCTCTGAAGAAAGAGGAATTTGTTGTGGTACATATTGTAATTCTTCCTCTTCGTCTTCTAATTCATATTCATAATCAGGACTTAATGCATTAATTGGAAAGTTAACTATGAGCATAACAATACTATTAATTTTTGCTTTATTAGCCTCTCTAGCTCTATATCCCCAAGTGGAATCTTTTTGAATTTTTGTAAGAATATTTAAAATATTTAAGATAGTATAATTTCTTCTTTGTTTTTTAGATAAAGATTTTAATGAGCAACTAACATCTGAAGATTTTTCTTCTTGATTTTGTTTTGCAATTTCCTCCAGATAGACATGAGCTTTTGTAATATCTTCATATTCTTTTATATTATCTAATTTTACTAAAATATTCTTTCGATCCACTAAAAATTGTGAGCATACATTTTTTAATTGATGCATGAATTCTAAATTACATAAATCCTTGCTGTAGAGTTGTACAATTGAATTGGTTTGTTCTATTCTATTTTCATTTGATTCAATATTTACAGATGGTATAACAAAAAATTCAATTTCTTCTTTTAAAACTAAAATAATTTGTTGTGAAACAGTTATATAAAATAAATTTTTTATCTCTTGAATATCTGCCATATCAATATTATTTGCTTCACCTTCTTCATACTGCTCTCTAAATTTAAGATATTGCATTTTTGTGAATTTTATACTAAAGTATTTATAAAGATATTCAAAAAGATAAGGTTCAAAATTTATGTATAATAAGTACACTTCATCCATTTGAGATAAATTAGGATTAATAAATACTTCATTTTCGTCAGTAAAATCTTCCATAGTAAATGGATAATTCTCAATACTTTGAATATTTAATTTAATTAATTTTAAAAAAAATTGTTGTTGACGAGCTAGTGATTTATAGTGTTGTTTAATATTAACTAAAGGAATACCAGTTGGAAACATGGTGATTAAAATAGATTCAGGGAATAAACGTAAAATTGCCAAATCTACCATGAATCGAATTCCCCCCAATTCTATATATATTATATTGGCTGTAATACAGCTATTTATATCAACCATTGTATTTATGTTATCTGCTGCTATTGAATCTACCATTTTAATATTTTTTATTTAATATATATATAAATTATATAAATAATAATCAATTATATTTATGATTTTTCAAATTAATTTATATACAATCAAATATTTTTGCAATACAGTATTGTTTAAAATTTTATTTTGTGTTTTTTATTTTTTATTACGTGTTATTTTTTTTTTTTTTTTCTCTATTGTCTTTTTTTTTTTTTTTTTTTTTTTTTTTTTTTATTTATATTTTTTTAAGAAAATTTGTTTAATGAATTATTATATTTATATTAAAATGATTATATTAAAATCAAAAACAAAAAGTAAATTAAAAAAAAAAAAAGTTAAAAATTATTATAATGTTGTTAAGCACTTTATATTATTTTGTGATTAAGGTAAAACGAAAATAATGGGAATTTCAAATTATTTAATTTATTTAAGTAATTATTAATGTAATAGTTTCATTAAATTTTATTGTTTTTATTGTTTATTGTTATTTAAATACTAATCTTATGATTATTAATTATTTCTTTCTTATTAATTTATTATTATTTTTTTTCTGATGAAATCTTTTTTAATTTTTAATCAATATATATTTTCTCTGATAAATTAGAAAGATTTTAAATAATTAAAAATATTTCTTTATTAAGATTAATGCGAATTAATTTTATTTAGCTTATATTAAATAGTATATTTCCTTTTTTTATATATATAAATTACATTAAAGATAAAAATGTAAAAAAAAAAAAAAAAAGATAATTATGTGAAATATTGTATATATATTTATGATTTTTTATTTATTCTTAAATAATACTTTTATATTCGAAATATTTAATTATACCTTTTTTTATATTATATTATTTTATTTATTTATTCATTTCTTTTAGTTCATTTTTTTTTTTTTTTTATTAATCAAATTAATTCTTTATTATTTTTAATGCTATTGAAATTTATATTATATATATAAATATTACAATTTATTTTATTTACTTTTTAATATTAATCAATGATAAATAGGAAATATTTTAAATGTTATTTTACATTGTATTCATTTTATTTTTTGACGCTATTATGTACATTTTTATATATATTTACTATTTTATTATTATTATTATTTTATTTTTGATTAATATATTATTTTGTTTTTATTCCAAATTTTCCATGTCAAAGATTAATTTATTAAATTGAAAATTTAAAATATTTTTATTTTTGCAATAATATATTACTTTTGCTAAGAAAATTATTTTCATATAAGATTTATTGAAATTATAATTAATTGAACAGATTTGTTTTTTATATTTATTTTTTTTCAATTCCTTTTCCTTCTTAAATTATTATATGTGATAGAAATGTCAATAAAATATTGAAAAGAAAAAAAAAAAAAAAAAAGTAAAATATATTTTAATAATATACTCTTCTTTTAATATATGACAATATATATACTTTAACAAAAAATTTAAAGAAAAATATTAAAAAAAAAACATAGTAATAATACTAATAATAATATAATTATTATTAATTAATTATATATATTAAAAAAATATTATAATAAATAAATAATTTTTATTTTTATTTTGTTTTATGAATGTTTATTAATAAATAATTAATAAATATAATTTTTATTAAATATTTAATATTCTAAAATTATTATTTATTAAAATTATATATTTATTTGTATATATATTTAATAAATAATAAAATTTATAAAAAAATATTAATAGTGATTAATGAAAAAAAAAAAAAATAAAAATAAATAAAAAACAAAAAAGAATAATTAGAATTAAGAGTGAGATATAATTCTTTTATGTTTTATTTCTGGTTTCTGTTTTTGTTTATAAAAAAGATGAGGTAATATTAAAAGGTGAATAGAAATTTTATAATAAAGATTTTAATTTTAAACATATAATTTATATACATATATATTGTGTGTAAAAGAAGGGCGCCGTATATGTTTATATGTATATATAAAAGTATAAAAAAAAAATTTATATTTTATTTATTATCAATTTTAAATATATAAATTATAAAAAGTGCGTTATAAAAATATTTATAATTAAAATTATTATAAATTCTTTTTTTTCATTTTCTTGTAATATTTTGTATTTATTTTTTATTTATTTTTAATTATAAAATTTCACTGTTAAAAATTTATAAAAAAAAAAAAAAATAAAGTAAATTTAAACTTTTTTTTTTTTTTGGAGAACTTCATTTTATAATCAATATAATCTATAAATATATTGTATTATATATTAATAAATTAAAGATTTTATATATGAGCTTTTAAATTAAAATTTTATTGAGAATTTTAAAATTTATTTGTTAAAAAAGGTAATTATTATATAAAATTTAACATATAATTATATAATAAATTTATTATATATTACAATATATTTTAATATATAAACCATAAAATTTTCTTAATTTTTGTACTACAGTTTATAATACTTTCATAAATATTATAGAGCTATTATTAATTTATTTATTTATTTATTTATTTATTTATTAAATTATTATTATTATTTGTTTATTTAATTTAATATTTATTTTTTCTATTTATAATAAATCATTAAAATTCATTTTAAGGAAATTTTTTAATGTAACAGAAATATAAAAAAACTAGCAAAAAGTTGATTCCTAAAAAATAGTTCAAAGTTAAAAAAAATTATGTACACATTTTTTACTTTAATTGGCATTGCTCTTATATAAAATAAATAAATATTTGAAAAATTTAAAGAATAAAGTTATTAAGTAAATATAAAATCTTATAATTTATATTTTTGAAAAACACTTTCCGATTTTTTTAAAATCTTAAAATGCATAAATTATATTTTATAGAAAATTTTATTAAAACAGTATATATAATAAATAATAAATACAAAAATATAACAAATAATAAAAATTAAAGGTGCAAATTAAATTTATTCAAAGTGAAAACGTTACTGATAATATAATTAAAAGTATAATTTTTGATAATTTAATATAACTAATTTAATACTTAAGTTTTTAGTAAATTAAAAAAAAGAAAATTATTATTCATATTTAACAACTGATATTATTTGAATGTTAACTTCAAATTATGATAATTATGTAGAGTTAGACAACAGTTTTATTTCTATATTTTCTAAAGAAATAATAAAAAGTAGACAATTTAAATTTTAATACAAAAAAGCAGTAATCCAAACACCATTAATAATCTATTTAAAAATAGTAAAATAAAAAGAAAAAGTGCTGAAACATAATTGAAAAATTATATATATTAAATATATAGTTTGTATTATGAATATCGAATGAAGTTTTTTTTTTGAAGAAAAATGAAAAGAATAAATATAAAAAATAAATAATATACTATTTCAAATTGTTAAATCAACTGAGAAAAAAATAATAATGGAAATGAAATTATTAGATACTTATTAATAACTAAAGATCTAAATTCCAGTCCGAATAGAATATCTTATTTAATTACTAAAAAAAATAAAATAAAATAAAAATGAAAAAATATATATA
Source organism: Neocallimastix lanati (nom. inval.) (assembly GCA_016946835.1). Classification (NCBI taxonomy): domain Eukaryota; kingdom Fungi; phylum Neocallimastigomycota; class Neocallimastigomycetes; order Neocallimastigales; family Neocallimastigaceae; genus Neocallimastix; species Neocallimastix lanati (nom. inval.). The sequence goes on from JACVTC010000059.1 coordinate 870,690, forward strand.
TAAATGGATATAATGGACAGTATATAATTAATAAAAGCTATAAATTAAAATTGGTAATAAAAACAAGGAATGAAGAAAATTGAATCTTTTCATAATATGTTTTTATACACCATTTGTTTTTATTTTTATTTTTATTGTATTTAAATTTTTTCTATTAATAATATACATTATTATAAATATATAGTTGATGATGAAGATTTAAATTAAATAAAAAATCAAAAAAAAAAAAAAAAAAAAAAAAAAAAAAAAATAATAATAATAATAATAATAATAAAAATAAAAATAAAAATAAAAGATTAGTAAATAAAAATATTAGGACAGAAATTCATTTAATTAAATTTATAATTTTTTTTTTTTTTTTTTTTTTTTTTTTTTTTTTTTTTTTTTGTTTATTATGTGTAAATGTAGAATGAAACGACGATAATATTAATTAGTTAAAAATTTAATATTAATGATAAATAATGAAGATAAAATAAAGGAATAATTAATATAAAAATTATAAAACAAAAAAAAAAGAAAAGAAAAAAAAAAAAAAAATAGTAAAATTTTTTATTATTCGTTATTATTCGTTATTATTATTATTATTACTATTACTGTTACAACTATTATTATTTTTATAGAAATTAATGAAAGATATTAAAAAATATAAATAAAAAAATAATAATAATAAAAAAAATATTAATATACAAATTAATATAAAGTTTTGATAAAATCATGCTTAAGCATATTTTCCATACGACCTGAGGAGCATTGTAATATAAGTTGAATAAATTTTAATGCTACTTCAGGATGACTATTACAAAGATTTTCATAATTAGTATAATCAATAGACCAAAGTTTTGAACCTCCTTGTGCTACTAACTTTGTACGATGATGTATTTTTGAGAAGAATTCTACTTCACCAATGACTGAATCTTATATATATATATATATATATATAATAATAATAAATAATAAATAATAAATAATAAATAATAAATAATAAATAATAAATAATAAATAATAAATAATAAATAATAAAATAAATAATAAAATTAGAAAATTGTTAGTATAACTATAATTTATAAATATATATATAAATATATATATATATTTATATTTATAATAAAATAATAAAATAATAAAATATATAAATAAATAAATAAAAAAACAAAGTAACAATAATTGATAATAAATAATTTTTATTATTGAGTAAGAGATTATTATAATACATAATTATTACTTACAAGGAATTAAAGTTCCTATAATTTTTTCTTTAACAATATGATTTGAATTTTCATGGACGATATAGAGAAGAGCTTGTCCACTCTCAACAATATAAATTTGATTTTCTATGACACGTGTATTTTTATCCCAAAGAACTTTATCTTTGTCAATTTCAAAGCATTTAAAGTATCGAGTAAGTTCAACGAAGACATTCATACCTACTTCATAGTTTTCATTTAAAAGGGTATGAATTAAAAGTTTAAGAGGTTGTGCAAATTCATTAATGTTAGTTTTAACAATACTCGTGCATTCACTTATTGGAGTAATTGGGGAAGGGGAATACTGTAGCATACTATAAACACTACTACTACCATGATTACTCTGATTATTTTCACGAGTTAATAATAATCGAGTGGATCCATCTTCTAATGTTTTTAATAAATAAGCTCTTTTAGAGGCATCGTATTGAGATTCAAGTAACATATTTTCACACCATTCAATTGCAGAATCATAATTAGTAAAGTATTTGAAATATTCATTATCTTCACCATCTATATTACTTAAAAATCCTACTCTATTTAATGGATCAATACTATTTGGCTGTACATTACATAAAATTAAATAAATTTTTCTTTTCCTGTTATAAATAGATTATTATATATAAATATTAATTTTGTTAATAATATGATTTTATTTTATTTTATTTTATTTATTTTCTTTTTTATTTTTATTTTATTTTATTTTATTTTATTTTATTTTTTTGCTATATTTAGAATAGTTTCCAATTAAATAATAATAATAATAATAATAATAATAATAATAATAATAATAATAATAATAATAATAATAATAATAATAATTAATACTAAATTATACTTTAAATTTGATTTAATCTTAATAAAGGCTTCACTAGCACTATAATCCATTCCTAAAAAAAAAAAAAAAAAAAAAAAAAAAAAAAAAATATATATAAATTATGTGTAAATGCTTTAAAAATGATTTATATATATTATAATTTCTGTATAACTTTTTTTTTTTTCTTTATATATAATATATATATATATATATATTAATTCTTACCATTAACAAGTTTAAAATCAAAAATAATATATTGAATAGAGTAAGTTTCGGTTTTAATAATCATATTATTAATAAAATCATTGATTTGTTGGAAAGTACCAAAGAAAATAAAACCTTGGAAACGAATGACTTTAATTTGAATACCAGCATCATTCAAAAAGGTTCTTTGACTCTTTAAACGATAAACAGTACTAGGTAAATCAGCTCCAGAATGAACGGATCTTATAATTCTTCTACGACTTAAGGTAATAATAAAGAAGATACAAGCAACAATAATACCAACTAAATATATATATATATATATATTAAAATAGTAATAATAATAAATAGAATATAAATAATTAATTATATGTAATTTGAATTAATATTGAATGTTTTTATATATTGTAATGTAATATTATAATAATATATTAAAATAGTAATAATAATAAATAGAATATAAATAATTAATTATATGTAATTTGAATTAATATTGAATGTTTTTATATATTGTAATGTAATATTATAATAATACATTCTTTTATATTTTATAATATTAATACTTTTTTTTTTTTTTTTTTTTTTAAAAAATATATATTGATTATTAGTATTATTGATTATTATTATTGATTATTATTATTGATTATTATTATTATTATTATTATTATTATTATTATTATTATTATTATTTTTTTTTTTTTTTTTTTTTTTTTTTTTTTTTTAACGTACCAATAATTCCTTCAGTGAATCCCCAGATATCCATACAAATAACAATTAAAACAATAGTAACATATTCAATTGTACTTACAGTTTTGAATGTATCAATTAATGCTTCTTTCATTAAATCAAAACCTAAATGGAAAATTAAACCTCCAACAATAATAGTAGGTACATATTTAATAAAGGAAGTTCCAACCACTAATAATGCAAAAGTACCCACGCCTAACATAAAACCAGCTACATTACTGCCACCACCAGAACGAATAAATAAAACCGAATTGGAATAAACTAAATAATTTTGTAAAGAACCAATTAAGCCAGACTTTTTTTTTTTTATTTATTTTAAAAAAAAAAAAAAAAAATACAAATAAAAATAAAATAAAATAAAATAAAATAAAATAAAAGATAAAAGAACAGAATAAGAGAGTATAATATAATTAAAAATTAAATAATATTTTAAATATTTTAATTATTTGTTATTATTATTATTATTATTATTATTATTCAAAAATTTGTTTATAAGAATAAATATATATATTCTTTTTTAATTTCATTATCATAAAATTATTATATTATATTATATATATATATATATATTTAAACTTACGATAAAATTGGTATAACCATGAATTTTTAATTCATTATTTATATCTACTTCTGTATTAACAGAAACAGAAAGTGCAGGTACATTAATTGGAACATGTAAAATACCAAAGAAAACTAAAGCAAAAATGGTACTTAAGGTATATGGTATAACTGACCATTGAGTAGCTTTGAAATCATAATAGGTCCAAAAGGTATAGAAAGGAACATCACCATGACCATCATCTGAAATAAGATTAAAGAGCCAACCTTGCTCTCTTAAATGGTCTAAATTAAATTTACCAATCCAAACAATGATATAAAATATAATAGGTAATGTAATAAAGAAGGTCGGTACCAATAATGGATGATGAATTTTAGTATGAACTATACTCAATCCCAAAGCTAAAGTCATGGAAACTAACCAAATAGGTAACGTTGGTGTAGTAAATATATTTTTGATATAAGATAAATCTAATTCAAATGAATATCCAGTTATAATTTCAATACCTGTTTGAAGCAAAAAAAGACCAATTCCACCAATGCAGCCAATTAAAATATGTCTTGGGAAGAAAGACATTACATTACCCTTTTTAATTTAATAAAATAATATAATGAATAAAATAATTCAAATAATAAATAATAAATTAATAAATAAATTAAAATATATAAAAATATATATATATCATATTTAAAAATAAATAAATAAATAAATTAAAATATATAAAAATATATATATATCATATTTAAAAATAAATAGATAAATTAAAAAATTTAAAAATATATATATCATATTTAAAAACAAATAAATAAATAAATAAATTAAATAAAAAAAAAAAAAAAATTAGTATATATATATATATACAATAATTTAAAATAAAAATATAGTGTTTTACCAATTTAAATAAGCCAAGTAAGTAAAATACTATACCAGTTAATAATGTACTAATAACATAGGCTACCATAATAGTAGCAATAATTTCTTTTGGTTTATCAGCACCAATATTATCAATAACTCTTTGGCAAATAATATGAAGGAAGGGCATAACTTCAATCATCTAATAAAAAAATTATTAATATTAATAATAAAAAATAAATAAATAAATATAAAAAAATATAAAACAATTAATATAATAATAAAGTAAATATATATTATTGAAATGTCTTTGTATATATAAAGAGACACTTTACCATACTACCATTACCTCCTTTGAATTTACTTATACCTGAGGCATATACTGATTGGGCAACAACAGTACTTAAAATATAAATACACAAATTTGTTTATATATATATATATATTATTTTTTTTTTTTTTTTATTTATATTATTTTATTTTTTTTTTTTTTTTTAAAAAAAAAAAAAAAAGAGTTATTATTTAATAAATTTAATAAATTTAATATTATACAGACATAGATAATTGAATGGTTAATGTACCTTACTAAAAACATAGAAATACCAGATTGTACATAAGTACTAGGCATTGTTTCATGTTTTGGAAAGATAATAATACCATAGGAAAGGGAATCTAGTAAATTTAATAATACTCCCAATAAAACCGCTGGTAAAAATTTAATACATTGAAGAGTCCAGTGTTGAAAAAAAAATAAAATACCTTTTGGTTCATTAGATGAATTTAATGTAGTTGATGAAAATGGAGGTACAGTTAATGGAGTGGTTTCATTAGCATTAGTTAGATTTGTGTTAATACTTAGTGCCATGGGAGACAAATTTTCTTTATCACTGTAATAACTATTATGCATGGATTTATTAAAGTCATTATCAATAAGAAAACGTTCGTTTGATGAATCACCGTATCTTTTATTATTTAAATTCGTACTTAATGATTCATAGCTATAGTTTTGATTTTCAGTTGGATTAGAAAATGTTCCATAATAGGAATATTGATGATTTACAGGACTTTGTTCTTTAGGTTCATTGGTAGTTGGTAATTCCTTGATTGTATTAAATTTTGATGGTGATAACGGATTTAAATAATCACCTGAATATATATTAGTATTATTATTTAACAATTTTGATGGTGATGAAAAATATCTAAATAAACTTCTTCTTTTATTATTTTTATTACTGATTTCTGTATATTTTTCATCTCCTTTATTATTACTGGAAATAACCTTTATTTCACTAGGATTCCCTTCATTATTTATACCTTCTGAGGACCTCAAGTCTGAATTAAATTCTCGATCTATCCATGACAGTGTTTCATGACGTACTATTATTATTTATTATTATAAAATTAAAAATTCCATATAGAGACCATATTAATATTATATATAAAAAAAAAAAAAAAAGTTTAGTCAATGCTTAAATAAATATATATATATATAAATTATTACTAAATTATAATTATATATTATTATTTTTTCTAAATACCTTTTTCAGGTGAAATTAAACTTTTATCATGTTCATGTTCTTCCTCAAATTCTAGTATCAAAAAGAAATATATTATTAATGACATTAAAAAAATAGTATAAATTTTTTAATGAAATTTAAATAAACTTTGAAAATATTAAACTACTAAAAAAATTAATAATATAAAAATAATTATTTAATTTTTAATATAAAAAACTTATATATATATGTAACAATTCAATAACAATTAACAAAAATTTTTATTTATGTATATAAATAAAGTTTTAGACATTACCATTATTAAATACATGAGTTGTATCAACTTGAGGTTCTTGATATATTTCATTTTTATTACTTGAATTTTGATGTTCCATTTCACTTTATTTGTTTTTTACTTTTTTTTTTTTTTTTCCCTTTTTTTCTTTTTTAAAATATATATATATATATATTATATATTATATATTATTTCAGTTTAATTAAATTATAAAATATTTTATTTTCATTCTACTGAATGTTATTTCCCAGGTTTTTTTTTTTTTTTTTTTTTTTTTTTTTTTTTTTTTTTTTACAAAAAAAAAAATACTTGAAAGTTAAGTCAAAGTATTAATATAATAAAAAATAAAAAGAAATATATTATGCAAAATTAATTGTAAAATTCTTCTGCTTTATTATTTTTTTTTTAATAAGTTTCCTTTTTTAAAAATTATAAATATCTTTCTTGTACAAATTGTTTAATTTTATTTTTTTTATATATATATGTTTGTTATTCTTTTAATATTGAATAATTAACTCTTTTATATGTACATTACATTACATGTTTATATCCTTTTCATAAAGAATTCCTTAAAGATAAAAAATATTTCTTTTATATTGTTTTAAAAATAAAATAAATATACAGTTAAACTTTATTCTCTCTCTATATCAGTTATAAATACTTTTTTTCTTTTTTAGGTTTAGGTTCAGTTTTATTATTTTGTCTTTGAAAATATAATAGCTAAATAATAATAATAATAAAAAAAATTCATTCTTCAATTTTTTGTCATTATTTTGTTTTATGATTTTATTTTAACCATTATTTTTATCTTATTTAATTATTTATTTCTTAAAAGATAAAAATAAAAATAAAAATAAAAATTAAAATTAAAAAAAAAAATAATAAAAATAAAAAAAAAAAAAATTAAATAAAATAAAAAAAATTTAAAGAATTTTTTTTTTTATTTTATATTTCTTGTTAATTATATATCTATATACAAAAAAAAGTATTAATATTTTTTAATAAAATTATTTTTTTATTAAATAATATGATATCTTTAAATTTATTAATATTTATTAATGTATATTCAAATATATTAGTATAATGTAAAAATATATTATTTTATATTAAATATAAAAATTTCATAAGATTATATATCGTCTTAGGTATAAAATTTTTTTAATTGTGTTAAGCTATTAAAATTTAAATAATAAAATCATAAAATTAAATAAATAAAAAAAAAAAAAAAAGGTTTAAATTTATTTTTTAAGTTTTAAATAATTTAATAATTAAATTATTAAAAAAATTAAATATTTTTAATATTTTAATTTTTTTAAGATATATATTACTAATTGTAATAATATTTTTTAAGATTACTTATTTTTAAAACAGTTAACTATTATTCTAATAATATAGACTGAAATATTATTATATATCATCAAATGATGAATGTGAAATTATAAAACAATAAAATTGCAATTTACTATATACAAATATTAATAAAATAACATATATATTTTTATTTTTAATGATTATTAAAAATAAAATTCTTTTATATATTGTATATAGTATATAGTAGTGTAAAGTACATTAAAAAAAATAAATACAGGAATTATAAATATATAAAAATAGTATATAATTTTAATATATAAAACTTTATTTATATGAAAAAAAAAAAAAAAAAAAAAAAAAAAAAAAGGAAAATTGTAATAAATAAATACTATATAATATTTAATATTTAATAAATAATATATTATATATTATAAATGAACAATAATAATTAAAAATATTGAAAAAATAGAGATAATTTTATTTATAATTATTATAAAATTTTATATAAATAAAACAATTTAATTTTTTTAATTTGACAATATACAAACAAAATTTAATAAGTAGTTCTGGTGATTAATAATCTAAGTAAAATTAAAATTATTCTATGCTAAATGCTTAAAGAAGTCAACTAAGTATTACTTAATAGCTCTATAATATATTTTTTTTTAATTATTACTTTTCATATACTTTTTAATTAACTATAAAAATCATATTCAATTTTTTTTTTTTTTTTTTTTTTATAAAAGTTCATGTATATACAGGAATTTAATTATAATAATAATATATTAAATATAAATATTATGTATTCATTCTATTTATTATTGATTTATTATGAGTGCTTTTATTAATTTAGTATTATTATATTACTGAATTAATAAATTGAAATATTTATTTATGAATAATAAAGTTTACAGTGATTTTTTTTCTTTTTCAATAAAAGTCATTTCAATCATCATTTGATATTTAATAATTAATTAATAAAATAATATAATATAAATTTAATTTTTTTATTATATGATAAATTTTTATAAATATAATTAATAAATTCTTTTTATTTTTTTTTATTCAATTTCTTTCATCAATTAAAGAGAATTTATATATAATATATATTTTAAAAATAAAATAAAATAAAAAAGTTGATTTATCATAAGGTTATCAAATATTTTTAATGTTTTATCACCTGTCAAGAAATAATGATGAAATTAAATATTTAATTGTAAAAAGAAACTCTTTGTGTATAAAATATTTTTATTTATTTATTTATTTATTATTTATTATTTTTATTTATTTATTCAATTATTCAATTATTCAATTATTTATTATTTATTATTTATTATTTATTATTTATTATTTATTATTTATTATTTATTATTTATTATTTATTATTTATTATTTATTATTTATTATTTAATTATTTATTATTTATCATTTATTATTTATTATTTATTATTTATTATTTATTATTTAATTATTTATTATTTATCATTTATTATTTATTATTTATTATTTATTATTATTTATTATTTATTATTTATTATTATTTAAAATGTGGATTTTTTTTTTTTGTAATAGAATATTCATAATAACAAACCTTATTTTAATTTATTTTAATTTATTATTTAATTTGGATAATATTTATTTATTTTTTTTTTTTATTAAAATACAACTTTTTTATTTTTTATAATTTTTATTGACATTATTTATTTTTATTATTATATAATTTTTAATACATTATATATATATAACATTATTTATATATATTATTAATATATTAATATATATAAATTTCATTTTATCTTTTTTAATAGAAATTACTAAAAAATGTTGTATGAAATTTTATGGGTGTTATAAAATATAAAAATTTATTACTAAAGAAAATTTTTATATTATATAACAAAAATGTCTACGGATGTGCAGCTGGGGAGAAATCCTGCTACGGTTGTTAAAAAAAAAAAAAAATATAACAAAAAATTATACAATGTATGTTTTTTTTATTATAAAAATTATTGCAAATATATATTATACTAATATAATTTTATACCATAAAATTATCTAATATATTATTAATCTATTATTAATTTTTTTTAAATATTATTATTTTTGTAATTGCTTTAATAAAATATAACTTTCATAAAATCAGTAAGATGGTAAACCTATAATTATATTTTTTTTTCTAGAATAATTATTTTTAATAATATTATAAATAAAAGATTTAAAATATATACAGCAAATAAAATATATATTTTATTATAATATGTTATATAATACTATATAATAATACATTAATATAGTTCATAAATATACATACTTTAATAGAAATTCTTTAATATATACTTAATTTTTAGAATAGAACATCTTATTTTAAAAAATTCGTGGATTTTTTTTTTTTTTTTTTTTTTTTTTTATCTTTTATATATTTTTTATATTAATATATTTCTTATATTTTAAAATATATTTATAATAATTAAAGTTAATACATTTTATATGGTTTTGGAATTTAATAATAACTATTTTATTATTAATAATAGATTATGAAATGCAATTATATATATAATAAGATTTTATTTATATCATTTTTATTATAGATGATAATCAAATTTATATCTACCATTAAAACTTTAAATATATTAATATTTCAATAATTAATTATATAATTTTTTTTTTTTTTTTTTTTTTTTTTTTTCATAATATATATATAAATATATATTCATCTCTTTTTTAAAAGTTATATAAATTATAAGTGAGTTAATAAAAATTTCACTTAAAGTATATATCATCTTTTCCTTTTTATATCATTATATTTTTATTTAAATATGCCTAATAAATAAATATATATACATACATAATATTACATTAATTATTATCAAAAATAAAAGCCAAATATTAACTATGTATGATACAAAAAATTTAAAATATGGGAAATTTTTTTTTACTAATAATGATTTATAATTAGGAAAATTAAAATTTTTACATATAACCATTATTATGAGTGATATAATTCCTCAATATAATATTATTATGATAATAAAAGTTGCTAAAAAATCAATAAATAAAAAGAGAAAAGTAATATATTTGATATAGTAATATATATGTTATACTATCTACAATAATAAAATGATTATAATTGAAGAAAATGATGATAAAAATTAAATATTGAAATACTATATTAATAATTAATGACAGTATTTTTATAAACATATATAAAATATAATATTAAGAGCATATGAACATTTTTTAATTATATGAATAAATATTTAAATATATAGTAATAATATACAATAAAAATTATAATAATATTTCTTTTATACAGGAAAATAATAAATTTGTTGAACAAATTAATAATAATAATAATATATTAATATTATTTTTTTTTTTTTTTTTATATCAATATAATAATAAAAAAACTAAATAAAAAAAAATATAGATAAAAAATTATTAAAAAAAAAAAAAAAAAAAGTAAATAATAATAATAATAATAATAAAATTAAAAGATGTCAAATGATAAAAGTAAACGTAAAAAGAATAGAAAAAATGAAATTAATAAAAATCTAATAGGAAAACCAACAGATTTCAGGTACTTTATTCATCATAAAATAATCATATAAAAACTTTTTTAATATAAACACATTAAACTTATTTTTATATATATATTATAAAATATTTAAGGCATGTGTTACATATGGGGCCCGAAAGCTTTAGTAGTTTTACCGATTTTCAAAATGAAGTTATTGATGAAGCTATAAAACAAATTTCGAGTGCAAAAAATATGACAAAAGTAATATTAAAATAACTGATATAATAAATATGTTTAAATATTTATAAAAAAAATTAAAAAAATAAATATCAAGGAAATATAAAATATCTAAAATAATAATAATAATAATAATAATAATAATAATAATAATAATAATAATAATAATAATAATAATAATAATAATAATAAAAATAATAATAATAATAATAATAATAATAATAATAATAATAATAATAATAATAATAATAATAATAATAATAATAATAATAATAATAATAATAATAATAATAATAATAATAATAATAATAATAATAATAATAATAATAATAATAATAATAATAATAATAATAATAATAATAATAATAATAATAATAATAATAATATACTCGAAAAAATAAATACAATTATTGAACTATAATATTCATGATATGCTATATAATTAGGAAGAAATATTAAGTGATGAATCCAACTTACGTATAATAACAGAATTTTTTAGTAAAAATGAGAAAAAAGATCAGCTAAAACCTGGAAG
>JACVTC010000059.1:892500-1025000 GCA_016946835.1 Neocallimastix lanati (nom. inval.)
ATAAATTGTGGAATATTATATTTATTTTACGAGGATAACTTTTTTTTTTTTTTTTTTCTTTTTCTTCTTCTATATATTATTATATTTTAATATCCTATTTATTTAGAAGATAATTAATGTTAATAGAATAATATTGATGAAAAAAACGAAAAAAAAATAATTCTTAAATTATAAGTTTATATAAGGATATATAGATAGATTGAGAGATTGATCTTTTTTTTTTTTTTTTTTTAGTAAAATTATTAATTGATATTTATGAATTGCAATAACTCAATAATGATGATGATTTTTATTTTCTCTTTAATTCATCATATAATCCCTTAATAATTGATCTATATTTTTGTAAAGCTTGACCTCTCTTAACCTTTAAAATTGGTGATAATAAGTTTTCTTCTTCAGTGAATTCATGTGGTTCAAGATATATATTCTTTATGGTTTCGAAACCTTTAAGATTATGTGATCTAGCATGAACGTTAATATCATTAACTAACTTTTTAATAATATTCTTATCTTTGCACATATCTTCAAAAGATAATGAAGCATCAACACCATTAGCAACAGCATATTCCATAAATTCCTTCTTCTTTGGAACTATTTTTTTTTATTAATATTATTTTTATTATCAGTACCATAAAATAAATATAATTAAATATATATGAATATAATATTAATATAATGATATTTAATGAATAAGTATATAATTGGAAAAATAATGTACTAATATCTCTACAATGATTATTGATAAATATATCTTTTATCTTATTAAATATTATTATTAATTTTTTAAGATTTTTTTTTTTTTTTTTTTTTTTTTTTTTGTTAAATTTACTTACCAATAATACCAACAAGTTGAGATTCAAGAGATTCACCATGAACAAAAATTTGGTTAACAATTGGATATTTCAAGTACTATATTAAATTTTTTTTTATTATTAACATTAGTTTAATTTTCAAATTTAATTTATATTTTATTTATTGATTTATTCTATTAATCGAAAATATTTATAAATACTTACAACTTCTTCAATCTTTTCTGGAGCAACATATTCACCTTGAGCAAGCTTAAAAATACTATTTAAAAAATTATATAAGGAATATCATTAATATATAAATCATTTAGTATTTATATTCATATATATATTAATCATTTTTTTTTAACTTAAAAATAAGTAATTCCTAAAGAAGATTATTTACTTTTTAACACGATCAATAATAACAATACGGTTGTGTTCATCCCAAATACTAATATTTATAAAATAAGTATTATTAAATACATATTAAATAAATATAGTAAATAATCAGTAATAGAATAAATAATAAATAATATATAATATAAAAATAAATAATATAAAAAGCTCATAATAATTGTAATAATCGTAATTACTGTTATAATAAATCAATTATTTTTATTATTATGATTGTTGTCGATGTTGCTGTTGTTTATATTATTATTATTTAATAATAATAAATAGAAAAATAATAATAATAATAATTACCCAATATCACCAGTTCTGAACCAACCATCTTCATCTAAAACTTCTTTAGTTAATTCTGGATTCTTATAGTAACCTCTGAAGACAGAGTGACCACGAACACAAATTTCACCTCTTGGATAAGGCTTATCTGTTGATAAATAACCCATATCTTCAATATCTCTAAGTTTAACTTCAACAGGAGATTGTGGACCACCAACATGACCAGATTCCATATCCCATTTATCAGTCTAAAATTTAATTATATTATTATAAAGAATAAAAATATTAAAAAATATATAAATATATATATTAAATTAATTGATATAATATGATAAAAAATATATAATTATATATATATATATAATATTAATATTTTAAAAAAATTAAGTTAATTATGTAAAAACTATATGAAACGAACATATATATTTATATAAAATACATACTAAAGAAAGACAAGCGCAGGTTTCTGTTTGACCATAACCTTCTTGAACATCACATGAAAAACAAATATTTAAGAAATCAGTAACATCAGCACTTAATGGAGCAGAACCAGAATAAATAGCCTTAACGTTACCACCAAGCTTATTACGAATGTTATTAAAAACAATTCTATCCCAAAGCCAGTGAGTATTACGTCCACGTTTTAATCCTCTTTTCTTAGAATTATATGCCAAATTGAAAAGCCAAGCAGTAATACCACCTTTTTTATTGATGTTATCCCATACAGCATCATAAATTCTATTTAATAAACGTGGAACACTAGCAAATAAAGTTGGTCTTAGAGCAGCAACATCTTCTAATATCTAACAATAATAAATATATTAATATATTATATATAATTATATAAATAATAATAACAAAAAGTTAAGTATTAATATATAAATTAATTATATTAATAGATTAAAAATAATTATTATATTTAAAAATTAGTATCAAATTTTTATAAAATAATAATAATAATAAATATTATATTTAACAATTAGCATCAAAATTTTATAAAGAGATTATTTTATATATATATATATATATATATTTTATTTTTTTTTATAATATTTATATATATAATTATAATTATAATAATACCAAAATAAAAAAATAAAAATAATTTTTATATAAGAGTTAAAATTTTATTTTATTTAAATTAAAATAAAATAAAAAATAATCAAATTATTAATTTTTTTTTTTTTTTTACCTTATGAGTATCACCTTGGTAGAAACCAATTTGGCCACCAAAGTAGGTAACAGTATTTTGAACCACTCTTTCAAAAACGTGAGCTAATGGTAAATAAGATAAGTAGACATCTTCATGAGTAATATACCTAAATAAATCATTATCTCTTAAGTTTTGAATAGCACGTGAGAAAGAAACAATATTATCTTGAACTAAAATAGCTCCCTTTGGATTACCAGTAGTACCAGAAGTGTAACAAATAACACCAACAGTATCACTCTTTGGTAAAATAAATTCTTTTTGATTTTCTTTACCTTCCTTTTCTAAATCTTCAAAATAATAAACATCAACAGAAGAATTTTCAGCCATCTTTTTGATATCATCATCTATTGGATCATAAGAAATAAGAATTTTTAAAGTAGGATAGGACGAAATATTTTCTAATAATTTCTTAGCCTTATCAAGTGAAGCGCAACAAACTTTCATTTCAACTTGATTAATAATATATTGTAAAGCTTGAAGACCTAATGTATCATATAATGGAACACTTATAATTGAATTGAAATTTGCTCCGTAATCAGTAATAACCCATTCAACTCTATTAATAGAGTAAATACCAATTGGATCGCTTGGTTTTAATCCAATTTTATCTGAAAGAAGGGCAGATCTGAATAATTTTTATTTTTTAGTTTTATTTTTTTTATATATATGTATAATAATTATTATATAATTTTTAAATCATTGTAAAATATTTTAAATTATTATTTAATTAATATAATAATTGTTATATGATTTTTAAATTGTTATAAAATATTTTAAAATGTTGTTTAATAAATATTATATGTTATATATAAATCATATATTATATATTTTATTTAATAGATTAAATATAAATTTAAATACGTTTTTATGATAATAATAGTAAAAAATTATATATAAAATAATTAACAATTAGCATATAATTAGTATATAATTAAAAAATTCTACTTGAATAATTTACATAGTAATGCTTTTGTTTTTAAAAAAAACTATTAACTAGAAATAAAAAAATTACCCAAAATTTTTAATTCTTTGTAAAGTTTCTTCATAAGTAAACCATTCATAAGGACCGAAACCATTATCAACAGCTTTTCTATAACCGAGGAAATTGCCTTTACCTTTGTATAATATATATAATATAATTTCATTTTATTAAATAATTCATTTATATTTTTGACTACTTTAAAAAATAATTTTATTAGACATAAAAAAAAAAAAAAAAAAAAAAACTAGTAATATTTGAAACCTTCAGTTTCATTGTATCCGTGCATAAAATTTTCATATACAGTTGGACAAACAGTGTTATCTTTTAAAGGTTCTCCTTGTTTTAAAGTGAAGTGACGATATGGCTATTTTATATGATAAAAAAAGAAATCATTATTAGTTATTCAATAATTAATATATAAATTTTATAAAATAATTATTAATACATCATATAAATAGAAACGATTAAATCAAATGTAGAAATAATAATAAATTATCTATTTTCTAATGATTATGTTTGCATACACTATTCAAAATACCTTAGTTTCTCCTGGAACTTCTGGAGCTTCTGGAACAGAGAAAGCAAACTTAAAATCTTTAGTAATTTTCATCTTGAATTTAATATTTTTTACAGTTTTCAATTGATTTCAAAATTAAATTACAAATATATCAAATAATATAACTCCCACAACTAAATTTTATTATTTTAATATTAATAGTATTATAAAAATTTGTTAATTATCTTTTAGCATTATTATTATAAGTATTAATATTAATTCAAATAATAATAATTAATGTTATTAATATTAAATTACAATCTATACAAATTTAAACATTTAAATTTAAAATTGAAATAAAAAAATATATTTTTTAAAAATATTTTAAATGAATATTTGTATAAAATGAAATTAATATGAAAATATATATATATATAATACATATATATATATTTAAAAACATAAAATAAAATAATAAATATACCTTTAATTAGACTAAAATAAAAAAGAAATTATATTTAGTTTCTTTTTTATTTTAATTTTATTATTATTATTATTATTATTATTAGTTTTGTTAAGAGAATAAATAAAAAAAAAAAAAAAAAAAAAAAATATATGTTTATAATTATATATAATAAACAATAATAAAATATATATATATATTAAATAATAAAAAATAATGAATATAGTTTAATAAAAATTCGGTATATAATCAATTTAGAATATAGAATTTTAATCTATTATAAATATAATCTAATATTAATTTTAATTTATAAAAAAAAAAGTTTTCAATTATATATAAACACTATTTAATATACTTATGAGAATAAAAATTTAAATAACAATATATATTAATAAAATTGTGTAAATTTCACAAAAAAAAAAAAATTTTAAAATTTTCATCCACTTTTTTATTTTTGAATTAATTATAATATATGAAGTTAATAAGCATAGAAATATATTAATATTATTTAATATATATTAGCATTAAATTTAATTAAAATAAATATATTAAAAAAAATTTATCAATCAAAAAGACTTTTTATTAATTTAAAATAAAGAAGTATGAAAGAACATAAGAAAAAAAATATTCTTTGATGGGTATTATTTTCATTTTTATTCAATTAATAAAAAAAAATAATTAGATTTTCATTTTTATTCAATTAATAAAAAAAATAATTAGTATTTTAATAATACAGTTGAATTAAAAATTATAGTCACATTTTAATTATTAATACTACAACGATTAAGTAATGTTTTTTAAATAAAAAAAATTTTAACGATAAATTTTGGTTGGTTGGTTTATTTTCATTATACAAAACCAAACAGTATAGAAATAATTAATAATTACAAAAATAAATATAAAGAATTTTATTTTCATGTATAATATAAACAATATTTATAATATCAGTTTTTTTTTTATCCTATATAATTAAATATATACATATAAAAAAAAATAAATAAATAAAAAAAAAAAAAAGACAAATTCATTGAAAGTTTAACTTTTTTTTTATAATCTAATATTTTTTTTTATTTCTATTTTCTTTACTTTTATTTTAAAATTATTTTTGTTTCTAACTTAAAGTCATCTAATATTTTTTTTATTTCTATTTTCTTTACTTTTATTTTAAAATTATTTTTGTTTCTAACTTAAAGTCATCTAATATTTTTTTTTATTTCTATTTTCTTTACTTTTATTTTAAAATTATTTTTGTTTCTAACTTAAAGTCATCTAATATTTTTTTTTATTTCTATTTTCTTTACTTTTATTTTAAAATTATTTTTGTTTCTAACTTAAAGTCAAATATAAGATCAAAATACAATGGAATATACTAACAATGCAATATATTAGTTGTATATTTATAATTAATTAGTTAATTAATAGTAATATATGTATATCATATATTCTTCAAAATTTATCATAAGATAAAACATAAAATTTTTTTTCTTTAAAAATATATCATAAATATCAATAACGATATATTTTATAATTAAAAAAGTTTTTTATTTTATATCTTCAATTTTTTGTATATGAATTTCCATATATAGAAAATGTTAATATTAAAATAATAATTATAAAATAATATACATAATAAAATTTGATAAATTTTAATTTGTAGAGGAATTTTATATTTTTATTCTTTTTTTATAAAATAATTTTAACACTAAATATATTATATTAGTATACTATATTAGTATATATATTTATAATTTAATATATAATAAAATATAATATATAATATATTTTAGTGAATTTATTTTTTTTTTTTTTTTGCCTTATAGAGAATTTACGCCCTTTTTTTTTTTTGAGACATAATTTTTATATTAAAATATTGATAGGTAAAGTATTAATAAATAGTATTTTCAAAGCCCTGATATTATATTATATTTATTTATTTAACCACTTATTTATTCATTTATTTATTATTTATTTTTATTTATTTTTATTTATTTATCTATTTATTTATTATTTTTTATTTTTATCTATTATTTATTTTATTTTTTTTTATTTTTATCTATAATTTATTTTTTTTTTTATTTTTATTTATTATTTATTTTTTTTGTTTGTTTTTTTTAACTTTTATTTATTATTTATTTATTTATTTACTTATTTATTTTTTACTTCTATTTATTATTTATTTTTTTTATTATTTTATATTTATTATTTATTTTTTTTATTATTTTATTAATTCTTTCAATATAATTATAAATATTTATTATTTAAATATTAAATACATTAAATATTAAAAATTTGTGAGAAAATATATATGTATTAATCTTAAAAATATTTAACTGCCATAAAAATTTTAAACATATATATGAAGATCTTTAATTATGAAATATTTATTTTGTACTACATTATATTACATTTCACTATATTTTTTTTAAAAAAAAATATGAATATATCATTTAATGATAATAAATACTTTTTTTTTTTTTAAATTGTTATTAATAAATACTTTATGAGCATGAATTTGGAAAAAGACGCAAAGAGAAATATCTCTCGTGATGTATGTAACTTATTATAAGCAACTTTTAAAAAAGGATAAAGAAAAGAAAATGATATATTATTTTGGAAGAAGAGAAAATGAACCTATGGAAGTATATATTATGAGAATTAAACAAGATAAATATTCTTGTTATTATCCCAGTCTCAGAATATAAAAATGAAAATATTTAATGAACTGCGTATAAAGGTATTTATTTTAATAAAAGTTCTAATGAAGAACAGATTGTAAAAAAACAAAAAAAATAATCACCAAAATTTATAAACACATTAAATAAAATTTGTTTTAAAAAATTATCTCATTAAACATAAATTGCATAAATATGCTATTAGCTGAATAATATTAATAATAATTATAATTGTTTAAAATACGAAAAAATTAAACCCATCTATTATCTATTAATTATTCTAATATTAAAAATACTAATCTTATTATATTTTCCTATCTAATTACTTTGTCTTTTTTTATTCTAATATTAAAATACTAATCTTATTATATTTTCCTATCTAATTATTTTGTCTTTTTTTATTCTAATATTAAAAATACTAATCTTATTATATTTTCCTATCTAATTATATTGTCTTTTTTTATTTTAATATTAAAAATACTAATCTTATTATATTTTCCTATCTAATTATTTTGTCTTTTTTTATTTATTATTTTAACTAATTCTAAATCAAAATCTATTTATAAAAAACAATTATTTATTTTAATATTTATTTTACATTAAAAATAATAATAAAGAAAATAAAAAAAAATAATAAGGTAAATAAAATATTAATGATACTTCATTAATATTTTATTTATAAAAAATATAATTCAGTTAATTTAGTTTACAATTTTATTAAATTAAATAAAATATAATAGTTAATTATATTATTTTAAATAATGTAAAGATTTTAATTATTATGATTTTTTATATTATTTAAAATAATATAGTTAATTAAAATCTTTAAATTATAATTTAATATAATATTTAAAATTAATTAAATAATTAAACTTTTGATACAACTATGTTGTACAATTTTGAAATTAATGTTAACTTACTGTACAACATTACTTTATAATTATTTTAATTATAATGTAATGATTATTTTATAGAACAATAATTAAAATCTTTAAATTATAATTTAATATAATATTTAAAATTAATTAAATAATTAAACTTTTGATACAACTATGTTGTACAATTTTGAAATTAATGTTAACTTACTGTACAACATTACTTTATAATTATTTTAATTATAATGTAATGATTATTTTATAGAACAATAATTTGAGGTAAATTAAAATAACGCAAAAGCTTGTTAACAATTTTGAATCACAGTAATTTTTATAGAATTTATTTTAATTCGCAATTTTGGAAAATTAGTGCAGTGAAAAATTGATTAAATTATATAAAAATACATTTAAAATGTATTTAATAATTTTGTATTATTTATTTATAATGAAAACTGTTATATATTATTTCATATAAAAAATGAACATATTAAAAATTTTCTTTTTTATATTAATTTTAATATTAGAAAATAAAATTTAAAGACATTTATCATTTGAAATGTTTAATATACTTATAATTTCTTTTTTTTTAAAAAAAAAAATTATAAATTGACAATTTTAATATCTTTTAAAATTAGATTTTTTATACTCAGTATAATTACTATTAATTTATATATAAAAATTTAAAAATTAAAATCAAATAATACAATATTATATGCGAGTTATATAAAAAATAAAAATTAATAACACTTATATTACTACAATTATAACATAGATAAGTATATAGTGATAAATAATACATAGATATTAAAAGAAATGAAGAAATTTTAGTTTGAAAAATATTTTAATTCGTGTTAATTTATAAACATATATTTAAATAATATTTTATAGTACAATTAAAATCATTAAATTAGAAGGAATAATAAACATATTGATATTGAACTGGGTTTGTATAAGTATTATCCATATTCCATAGGTATTATGACTAGAATTATAATCAGAATTATAGCTAGTATTTATTATATCTAATGTAAGAAATATTTATAGATGTTGATTTATTATAATCATTATAATTAATAAGTATCATAATCAGATTGATATATAGGGAAAAATAGGATTAAGGCAGTAGGAATATTAAAAATAATTATTACTATTGGACTTTATGTAGTATTTAATAAAGTATATTTTGGAAGTTAATAAAATATTAATAAAATATTTTTTTAATATGTTACCGTTATAGATGAATGTGTATGACACTGCTTATCTCATAAAAATATATTTAATAATTTAAATTTAAATTATAAACGTATATAACAATCAATATTGAAACAAGGCAGCTATTTACAATAGCGAAAATGAAATCATTAATTAAAAATCAAGACCCATAGATATAAAATATCACCATATAAGAGAACTTATTAAAGAAAATAAAATTACTCTAAATTATGTAAAGTCTGAAGATAATTTATCCGATGGTTTTACAAAATATTTAAATACTAATTCATTAAATAAGTTCAAAGGTTCAATTATGGTTAATATATACAGTATAATAATTTATTATAATTTAAATACACCATTGTAAATGAGGCTTATGCCACAATATTATTGCTTAGTATAATATTGTAATATAATATGATAAAATTTAATGCATGTATTATTATAAAATAATAATTAAAATAATAAATTAATAAAAAATAGCATTTGTAAATAAAAGAAAAAACATTATTATGAATTTTAGAAGTTTAACTATTTTAAATTTGTAATTATTGTGTTTTTGTATTTTTTGCTTATTTGTTGATTATCGTCTGAGAACTTTTTATTTTAAGTTTCGCTTTGTTATTTTAACAAAAAAATTAAGTAACAATTTTATATTTTTATTAAATATATTATAATTATTAAAAAAAAAACTACAGGAATTTGGATTTTCAATATTTAGTTATAGCTGATTATAATATAAACTACTATAGTTGTTTAAAAAAGTTTACAAATTAATTTCTTTTTTTTTTTTTTTTTTTTTTTCATATATAAATTATTACTCATATATATTTTACAACTCTCCAAACTTAATTATGTTTTTTTTTTTTTTTAATTATCCTTTTTTATATTAAAAGAAAATTAATAATAAATAAATATATCTATATTTGTTTTATAATTATATAAATATTAATAAATATTAATTGATAATTTTAATATAATTATTAAAATAATCAAAATAATAATAATAGTAATAATAAGTAAAAATAAAAAAATGTTATTTTTTTCTCTTTAGTAATTATGATTTAAAAAAATTTAAAATATTTAAATATTAAATTTTTGTTTAAATCATTAAATGTAATATACAATATATATAGAATATATATAATTTTATAAATACTAACTTATTTAATTTTAACTCTTTTATTATAACATCAATTTAAGAATAAGAATTTATAAAAATAAATATATATTAACCTAGTTATAATTATTTATTTGAATAATTAAATGATTATAAAACAAAGATGTTTATATAAAAAATATTTAAAAAAAATATAATTTTTTTTCAAAATAATAAAAGTAATATACGGTACTTATAAAAATTGTTTATAGTCAAATTAAATAAAAACTTTTGTATTTGTTGAACATTTGTATTGAAAAAAGGAATTCTTATTAAATTTTGAATAGCTAATAACATAGTATGTTTAATTAACTAAGCTTTATGTTTTATTTTTTTTTTTTTTTCATTTAGAGTATTTTGTTATCATTCTTATTTAATTATAAGAACCCTTCATATATATATATATATATTTTAATTAATTATAAATATGCTTAATCTTAGGTAATACTATATTTTATTTAGATAAATTAATCATTTTTGTTTAATTTTATATTTAATTTATTCTTTTATATATATATATATTAAAAAATATCCTTTCATTATAAATAGATTTTTTTCTTTTTTCATTATAGTTATGAATAAATATATTATAGTAAGTAAAACTATAAATGATGTTTCATTAAATAAAAATTATTCTTGTAATGCTTCCACCTTCGAATCAATTAATTATCATGAAATTATATATATTGTACATTAAAACATTAAAACGATTTATTTGTATTTCACTTTTATTCATATTTATATACATAACGTTCGTGAAACGGGTAGAATTTACAATAACTATTATGAAATAAACATTATCTATTATCAGGAAGCATCCTTTAATTGTTTTCTTGAATTTCATTACCACCTTCGTTTGTACCATAATAAATCAAATTATTGTGATATGCGTATATGGTACAATTACAAAATATGATAAAAAAAAAAACCGATTTTGCAAAACCTAATAAATATCAAATAACTCAATATGGGGAAAAATTTTTTCATTATATTGTTGTTAGTCATCTCTTATTATTTAAATAATAAAATTGTGGAAAATATTATTCATGTCACCATTTCTAGGGTAACCAAATTTTATTTCAAAAAACATTATAATTCTCACCCTTTCTTTAAATCTTTCAGATTAATCATTTTTCAAACGATTCGGATCCATTTATATTGGAAGCTTAATAAACTCTATCATAAATCTCTTAAACAAATTTTTATCGGGGATTTCATTTGTCCTTTTTCCCTTTACTCTCTTTATTTAATTGTATAAATAAGGGAACTGGAAGTACCGTTCTTTACGTATATACATTACTTTTTTTTTTTGTTTTCCTTATGTTTAAATGATGAATATGAAGAAAATGATGAAGATGATTTTCCAATTGGGTATATTATTATATTACTATTTTTCTCAATTTTTTTATACTACTCATTACGTTATCCCTTAACATTTTACAATTCACATTTTATATCATTGAATATATCGCAATTATTTGTAATGATTATACTTTTTCGGTCATCGGTATTTATTGGACTCCGTTTACAAAAGCCGCTAAAATTACTTTCGACATTATGATTGATTATAAATTTGAAGCGCTTTTTATTAATGATACCATTGTAAAAGTTGTACTTGCCGTAAGTGAATATATATCAGTAATCTTGGCTATCATCATTGCTAATATTTATTCCGATTTTCAAGGAGATGATAAAAAAAAATTTATCTCTCCATCTTCTAGGCCTATTTTTAATCTGTAGAAAAATATTTTCATCATTTACCTCTGGAATTAGATCCACCGTCATTACAGTATTTATGTATTTCATTGAAAGTTATAAGAATAAAAATTATTAATTTAATTCGTTATCCCACAATATAGGTTAATCAAAAAAAAAAAAAAAAAAAAAAAAAAAAAAAAAAAAATAAAATAAAATAAAATAAAATAAAAAATAAAAAAAAATACTCTTCTAATTAATGATAATAAAATATACTCTTCTAATTAATGATAATAAAATATACTCGAACAGTATGATTCACGAAATATAAATTATAATAATAATGAAGTAAAACCTATTGGATGAAGAAAAAAAAAGAAAGAAAGAAAGAAAGGATGAGAGTGAGAGTAAGAGAAGCTTTTAACCTATTATTAACCCTTTATATTTTAATTTTTTTATTTATTGAAATAGTATTTAATAATATTAAAAGCTCACCTTAATTATAGATAGAATTTCTTATTAATTTAAAACATTATAAATATATATATATATATTTATATATGCTTGTTGGTATATTTGTTTATTTGTTTGTTTGCTTTTATTACAAATAATTCAATAAAAATAAATAAATAAATACTATACCATGATAAATAATATTAAAATAATTTTTATTATTAATAAATTAATTAAAAATAAATAAATAAGAAGATATAATAAAATACTTCATATAGAAAATATTTATTCTGTTGATAATAATCATTATACTTTATATTAATATTAAATACTATAAAAAAAAGATATAATAAAATACTTCATATAGAAAATATTTATTCTGTTGATAATAATCATTATACTTTATATTAATATTAAATACTATAAAAAAAATTTAAGTATTCTATTTAAGAAATTTTATATAAAAAAAAAATTAAAGATTTATATTTATTAATGTATATTTATTAATGTGTAACATTATTCTTTTTAATATTTATGTTGTTATAATAACTATAAAATATATATATATATATTAATTTTTTGTGATATTTAAATTAATGAATAAGAAAAAGTTATCATTTTTTAGTAGTTTTTTATTATCAGTAGTAGTATTAATATTAGTATAAGTAATAGTATTTATAAAGTATTATTACAGTTATTATTAAATCTATATAAGTTAATTGAATTCTTTTATTTTATTTTTTAGTTTTATTATTATAATTTTTTTTTTTTTATATATTATAATTTATTATTTTTTAACAATTAAAAACCATAAAAATTCATAATTTATTTCTTAATTATTATATTTTTCATAAATGATTTTTTTTTTTTCAATATAGATGATATGTGGAATAATATAATATAAATTTTTTTTTTATTTTAAAAGTTTTAAAAATTTATTATTTTTTTTTGATTGGATATAATTAATTTTTAAATAGCCAAAAAAAAAAAAAAAAAATTAAAAAAAAAAAATTAAAAAAAAAAAAAAAAAAAAAAAATAGTAATTTATTAAGTAATTTATAAAATAATAATTCATTAATCAAATATTTTAAATATTATAATTAATCAAAATTAAGCCATAATAATATAATTAATAATATAATATAAAAGAAGAAGAAGAAGAAAAAGAAGAAGAAAATGGATAAAACAAAAAGACTTAAAATGAAATTAAACAAGGATAAACTTAAGAAACAACTTCAAAAAAGTCAAGAATTAAAAGGAAAAATTTCAACTATTCAACAAGATAAAAATAAGAATAAAAAAGATAAATCTAAAATAAATAAAACCTTAATTAAAAAAATAGTAGCAGAAGAAAATAAGAAGAAAGATGTTTCAGATGATAATTTAACACCTTTACAACAGAAGTTTAAAAAGAAGTTAGCTGGTGCTCAATTTCGTTGGATTAATGAACAATTATATACACTAGATTCAAAAAAAGCCTATAAATTAATTAATGATAAACCAGAATTATTTACCATTGTAATTTTTCAATTTTTTTTTTATTATCTTATTATTATT
Organism: Neocallimastix lanati (nom. inval.); assembly: GCA_016946835.1. Lineage (NCBI taxonomy): Eukaryota > Fungi > Neocallimastigomycota > Neocallimastigomycetes > Neocallimastigales > Neocallimastigaceae > Neocallimastix > Neocallimastix lanati (nom. inval.). The sequence goes on from JACVTC010000059.1 coordinate 906,753, forward strand.
TTTTTTTTCTTTTTTTTTTTTTTTTTTTTGATATATAGTAAATTATTATTAGAAGTAGTTATATTAATAATTCATTTTATATAATATATAATATAATATTAAATTCCAACCAATTTTCATAAATAAAATAAATTTTATTTTATTTTATTATTTGTTTATATTAATACATATAATAAATTATTAAAAAATTAATATTATATCATCTTATTTTTTATCAATTTATTCATCACATATTTTATATAAATTTATCAAAAAAAAAAAAAAAAAAAAGTATCATGAAGGTTTTCGTTCTCAAGTAGAATCATGGCCATCTAATCCAGTAGATATTTTTATAAATCAAATAAAACAAAAAAAGGGACCTATTGTTATTGCAGATATGGGTTGTGGTGATGCAAAAATTGCTCAAATTTTTGAAAATGACAAACAAAAAACTATTCATTCGTTCGATTTAATTTCAAATAATAAATATGTCACCGCCTGTGATATTTCGAAAGTTCCTCTAAAAAAAAATTCAGTAGATATGGTTATATTTTGTTTATCTCTTATGGGTATTAACTTTATACAATTCTTGAATGAAGCTCACCGTATATTGAAACCAGGGTAATTATTTATTATTATATTTAATTGTTATAAAAAAAGTATTGTTATTGTAATATATAATAATAATAATAATAATAATTATTATTATTAGTAGTAGTAGTAGTAGTATTAAATATTATCTTATTATTATCTATTACTATTTATTATTATTAATTATTATTATTATTATTAAGTATTATCTTATTATTATCTATTACTATTTATTATTATTAATTATTATTTTTATTATTAAATATTGTACAAATTATTTATTATTATTAAAAACAATAATATAAATAATAAATGATAATCTTTATTAACAAATTAATTTATTTGTATATAAATATAAATATATTATTATTATTATTTCTATTATTACTATTATTATTATAACTATTTTAATATATTAGAGGTGAATTAAAAATTGCTGAAGTAGTTAGTCGTTTTACCGATATGAAGGAATTTATATCAACATTAAACAATATGGGTTTCAAATTATTAAAGAAAAATGATAAAAATAAAATGTTTGTCTTATTTGATTTTAAAAAATTAGATAAAAACGAATCCAATTCCAAAAAGAATAATAATAGTAATGCTAATAATGAAAATGAAAAAGTATTGCTTAAGCCATGTCTATACAAAAAGCGTTAAATTCAACTATTTTAAAAAAAAAAAAAAAAAAAAAAATATCATCATTATCATTATTAATATATATTTATATTAATGTATTTAAATAATTTACTATAGATATTCATATTCGTTTATATATATATATATATATTTTATTTATCTTAATCATTTATCTTAATAGAGTTTTACAAATTTTAATAGTAATAATAATAATAATAATTTTTTGTATGTTTATCTGTATGTTTATTTTTTTGTTTTTTGCTTTTTATTTTTTATTTTTTTATTTTAATTATCAATTTAAATGAATTTATAAATAATAAAAAAAAAAAAAAATAATAATTATAATAATAATTATAATAATTACAATAATAATTAATTAATTAATTAAACTAATCGCTTTTGAAAAGTATTTCAAGTCTAATTAGGTATATATATAAATTTTTTTTTTTTTTTTTTAAAATTTTATGTTTATGTATTGTATATTATTTTTTAATTTTTTTTTATTTTTTATATTTTTATTTTCATACATTATTTTAATAAATATTATTAAATAAAGTTTATTCCTAATCTAAAAAATAAAAACAAAATAAAATAAAATAAAATAATAAAATAAAATAAAATAAAATAATAAAATAAAATAAAATAAAAAAATAAAATAAAATAATAAAATAAAAAATTAAAAAATTAAAAACAATCATCAAGTAAATTTTTTTAAAGTCTAAATCTCCATCAAGAAATTGATACAAATAAAGCTATTGTCCTATTTTAAACATTTCAACTCTATCTTCATTCATTGATTCTATGTCCAAAATAATTATATGGGCTTTTGGTTACATTAATCACTTATTATATTCTTTTTTAAAACTTTAAAAAGGATAATACTAAACTTTAATGAAGTTGATTATAAACAAAAAAAAAAAAAAAAAAAAAAATTATAATATAATTTTTTTTGTTTATAAATCAACTTGAATTATCAACTGCTTTAAGACCCCGTATTCTGCTTCATTTTCAAATTATGATGAATGTTAAGTAATTATATTAAATAGGTTGGTATACAAAAGAATGAAAGCGATCATAGGATAATGATAATATGTCATACAGAACCAATTATCCATTATAATTATATATGGAAATATATGGAAATGCCATACAGAATATATGTAAATACGATATATACCTAGACATGATCAGGATATGCTGATATGGATAGGATAAACCTCATGATTATTATGGAATATATAAGATATACCATTGGACTATTGAAGATTGGATTGACTATGGTATATAATGGATATTCTCAGTCCAGTTACTATTAGTTAATATCCTAGCTTAGGGTGATTGAAGTAGATGCGGTGAATTCCATAGACTGAATACAGAAAAATGAAGTTCAGATATATTGAGATCCGCTGGGTTCTCGTCCGAACCATCTGATCTTCGCGATTAAAAAGGCTGATATTGCAATTCAATTGGTCTTTATCGTAAAAAAGTTCACTTTTGGATAGTTCAATGCGGAAATTTGGTAGACGTATCTCTATATATAGAATTTGATGGTTTAGAATCAGCTTATCAGCTTACTATATTTATATCAAATAGATAAGTCCATCGGATACAAGTGAAGATAACCTTCAGTCCTCATCGTTTTAATATTACCAATTGATGCCAATGCCGATATCACTGGATTCTATGATATGCCCCAGCTAAACCTGATTACTGATTATCAATACGTATCAATCTCCCACCCTATTTATGGATGATGTGCGATATCCATGCAATACTTGTCCAGCTACGTATTATGAAGTAGATTCGTATTTTATGACAAGTGACTCTATATATATATATATATAAGGTAGAATTCATAGATATCCTGATATCTATGAATTTTACTGGATGACACAGATATTATGATTTTGAATCAGATACCTATGGAAATCGTATCGAGATAGTGACAACTGGTTCGATCGATCAATATTGTTTACGTTGTGAATCTGGTATATTCCATTAAGATATTCAGAACGATACGTATAAACCGTTCTGACTCCTTCAACGCTTATTCACTCAACTCATGCATCTTTAAACTAACTAAACTAACTAACTAATTAAGTCCTTATGATCAGTAACAGTCTTCAGTAATCATCGAATATCTATCTATCTATCTATCTATCTATCTATCTATGGTATACATTATCTGGATATTCAATTTGTCATCACCTGCTGTTTTATTCTCATTCGTCTATCGTTTACTAACGGTAGGATCGATTATTGATATTCAATGTGTTCATTCGGTTGTCGATGATGCCTGCCTACGAGACAGGATTACCGACAACGCAATAATGCAATAATCGTAGAGGTCATAGAGAGATACAGATACGAGCGACAGATAAAGTCGATGAAGTATCACGACGACGAATCCCTTAAAACCAGGATAGGATAGGATGATTACTGTGATATAAGTTATATGGTGCCGTCCATATAGCCATAGCCATAGCCATACTGATCAGACGCAGAATACGTTAGGGTTTAGTTTAGGATTTATCTCATTATGTCACCAATTCGATTCCCATCTCTTCTTGATAGTATTACGTTATTCAATCAATGGTTTGAACATAATCCCGAATAAACCCTGATACGATGATCATCAGTTAAGGATCAGGGAATCAAGATACGGATAATTAAGGATATCACCATTTCATCAATCATAATAAAAATTATGTGAATATCGCTGGACATATAATCAATGAGATTATCATAATATTCATAATATACATATCATATCATATCATATCATATCATCATATAAGTAATGTTGATGCGAGGCCTTGACTGATGACGGATTATGAATAAGTATAACGATTAATGATATGATTAATACGATCACAAATATATTATGATTTCATTTATCAATCCATCGACATGAATATATGACCATCTCTATCTACAACTATTACAATAATAAAACAATATCTCATCATATAAATGAAAGATTAAAGAAGTATTATATATATATATATTAAATGACCTTTTATTATATTATGCGATAGAAAATATCCTTTTATAATAACAATGATATTATTATATGCCTATTAACATCTAAAATTTAAAAAAAAAAAAAAAAAAAAAAAAAAAACTTTGAAAAAAAAACTTAGAATACCATTATATATATTCATTAACACCTGAAATAAAAATGACTTTTGAATACCATTATATATATTCATTTCATTAACATCTAAAAAACAAAAATGACTTTAGAATACCATTATATATTCATTTCATTAACACCTGAAATAAAAATGACTTTAGAATACCATTATATATTCATTTCATTAACATCTTAAAAAATAAAAATGACTTTAGAATACCATTATATATTCATTAACCTCTAAAAAAAAAAATAATAATTATAATAATAACCATAGAATGTAATATAACTAACTGTTATATAATATTATTTAAATATTAAAAAAAAAAAAAAAATACTTTAGTATGACACCTCTTTTTATTTAATTATTAGATTTTTAAATATTAATTTCATATATAGATTAATTTTAATATTAAAAAAAAATTTTTTTTTTTTTTCTTGAATTTATACAGATAATATAATATATATTAAATATAAAAGTTAAAAAATTCTTTTATTTTTAATTATGTTTTTTAAAAATAATAATTTTATATATATTAATTTAAAAAAAAAAAAAAAAAAAAAAAAAAAAATTGAATATTAATAAAATTTTAAATGTCTCTAACAGAATAGAAATTATATTAATATAATTTATTTATCATTCTTTATTATTTTATTATTATTAATCATTTATAATTATTTATAATTATTTATCATTTTATTACTATTAATCATTTATAATTATTAATTATTACTAGTATTATTTCTTTTTATTTATTATAATTAGTATTATTTAATATTATTTAGTATTATTTATTATTTATTATCATTAACTATTTATAATTTATTTATTATTTTTCATTATTTTATTATTATTAATTATTTATAATTTATTTATGATTATTTATTATTTTATTATTATTTAAAATTAAAAATGAATTATTTTAAATCTTATCTATATTTAAAAAATATATATATATATATTTATCTATATTAATTTTGTAAAGAAAGCCAAAATAAATATATATTTAAATATATCATTTATTTTTATCACTTTTTCTTTTTTTAAATTTATAAAGTAATTAGGTACACAATTACTTTTAATTCAATATTTGATAGTTACATATATATATATATGAATTATATGAATTATATGAATTTTATGAATTATTGTATTTGTATATTGTCTTCAGACTTTTCTTTTTCATTTATTTTTTTTTTTTTTTTTTTTTTTTTTTTTTAAGAAATGAAATAAAGTTTATTGAACAGATTTTCTCATGTCAAAAACTTTGATAATTTAATTTCAATTATTAATTATATACATATATATACGATAAATTTAAATTATCAAAATATAAACTAAAAAAAATATATATATATATATATATATCATTTAAATTAATTACTTTATATATATATATTTATATATAAAATATTTATATTAATATAATTACTATATATTATTATTATTATTATTATTATTATTATTATTATTATTATTATTATTATTATTATTATTATTATTAATTTTGACTTTTTTTTTTTTTAATTAAAAAGATATTTTAATTTAATTAGAATCGTTTATTATATTTTCTAATTTTTTTTTTCCTTTTTTTTTTTTTTTAATCATATTTTATATAGTTATCTCTAAAAATATATATATTTATGTATGCTGCTTTTTAATAAATTTATGAATTAATATTTTGAAAAATAAAACAAAAAAAAAAAAAAAAAAAAAAAAAAGTTTATTTAATGACTTATGATTTTATCAATGAAAAGACAACGTCTCTTATCTTTTTAATATTAACATAGTTTTATAGTCTTTTGAATGAAAATACATAAAAATAGTATCATTAATATAATATCGATGATGATATCAATATTAATAAATGAATAAAGAAATCATAATAATAATTCAAAAAAAAAAAAAAAAAAAAAAAAAAAAAACTATTGGCAAATGATTAAAAATTGGTTTAAATACATTAAAATAAAATCCATCAAATAATATCTTGAAAATATTTTAATAAATATTTAATCATCATGATTGACATGTTTAAAACGACAAAAGAGTTCGTATTTCGCATTAATTGCTTTTTCTTTTTGATAATGTAATTTAACACCATATAAAAAACAAAAAAAAAAAAAAAAAAAAAATTTTTTTAATTATTACCTATTATTTTTTAGTAATATAATAATAAAAGAAAAAATTAATATATTTTAATATAAGTAAGATGACATATAAAAGTCATATATTAATTAAAAAATATTTAAAATAAATAATTAAAAAATAATAATAATAATAATAATAAATAAAAAATAAAATGAAATAAAAAAATAATTTTCAAATATAAATCATATTTATTATATTTTATTTATTAAGAGCATAACCTAAGTTTTTAAATTATAAATAATTTTTAATTCTTATGAATATATAAAACCTATGCGTATATTTATTAAAATTTCTCATGGCATGAGTTTTATATGTCCTGAATAAAAAAAGTTAAAACCCGATATAACGACATTTTAATGAAATTTCTGATATATCAGAATATTATAAGATAAAAAAGAGAGGTAAAGGATTTTTTTTTATATTATAAAAATCTTATTCTAATAATTTTTTTTATTTTTTAATCTCGATTTCCAAACAAAAAATTATTTGTACATTATAATAGAGATATATTTACCCGACGGTACATTTAATTAACATTTTCATATATTTTATATATATATAAGATATACCCCATATTATATAAATGAAAAAAGCGCCGCAATTATTATAAAAAAAAACCTCATTATGAAACGTAATTACTTTATTATAAAATATTTAATAAAGGTTAGGTTTAATATACCCACTCCCCATTCCATGGGTGTGGTGCATTTCGCCAAATTGTATTTCGCCAGGTTGCGTTTCGCCAATTTTTTTGAAAGCATGTGGCGTATTAAAAAAATGTGGCATTTCGCCAAATTGAGAATTATTAAATAAATAAATAAAATTAAATATTTTTAATATTGATGTATTTTATATTTTTGAAGTAAATATTTAAATATTAAAAATTTTTTTTTCATATATAAATAGCTTTATAAATATCTGTTTAAATAAATAATAAATTGATAAATAATAAATAAAAAAAAATAATAAAATAAACAATATATTAATATAATTAATAAAAAAAAATGATAATATAAACACTATTGCTATAATTATAAAAGGATTGTCATTAATAATAATAATGACGATTAAATTATAAATAATATTAATACTATTTTACAAAATATTAAAATATATCTTTATAATTAAATATATTTTTATAATTAAATATATTTTAAATAATTATTTTATTACTATTTTACAAAATATTAAAATATTTCTTTATAATTAAATATTATAAATAATTATTTTATTACTATTTTACGAATATTAAAATATATAATAATAATTTTTTTTAATAGAAAAAATTATTTTAAAAAGAGAATAAATGAATAAATACAATAATTATTAAAGTATTTTTAATCTTTATTAGATTAGGTTAGCTTAAGAACATTAAAATATATTTTTATGATAAAATTTTATTATTTTAAAAATATATTTTTATAATTAAAGTATTGTTATAATATTATTTTTTTACAAAATATTAAAATATATCTTTATAATTAAATATATTTTTATAATTAAATATTTTAAATAATTATTTTATTACTATTTTACGAAATATTAAAATATATAATAATAATTTTTTTTAATAGTAAAAATTATTTTAAAAAGAGAATAAATGAATAAATACAATAATTATTAAAGTATTTTTAATCTTTATTAGATTAGGTTAGCTTAAGAACATTAAAATATATTTTTATGATAAAATTTTATTATTTTAAAAATATATTTTTATAATTAATGTATTGTTATAATATTATTTTTTTACAAAATATTAAAATATATCTTTATAATTAAATATATCTTTATAATTAAATATTATAAATTATTATTTTATTACTATTTTACAAAATATTAAAATATATAATAATAATTTTTTTAATAGTAAAAATTATTTTAAAAAGAGAATAAATGAATAAATACAATAATTATTAAAGTATTTTTAATCTTTATTAGATTAGGTTAGCTTAAGAACATTAAAATATGTTTTTATGATAAAATTTAATTATTTTAAAAATATATTTTTATAATTAAAATATTGTTATAATATTATTTTTTTACAAAATATTAAAATATATCATTATAATTAAATTTATTTTTATAATTAAATATTATTAATAATTATTTTATTTTAAAAAATATCTATAATTAATTATAAAATATAATAAAAACAAAGTTTAAAAAAATTATTTTGAATTTTTATTTATTTATTCATTCATTTACTTATATCAATAAGCCATTTGGCGAAATGCAACTCTCCCAAATTTTTTTATTATTGTTACTATAATAAAGGTTAGCTTAAATATTAAAATAAATAAAAAATAAATGCTTTCTAAAATTTTTTTTTTTTTTTTTTTTTTTTTTGATCTTAGTAGTTATTACTTGGGACTAACAAACAAACACACATAAAAAATTTATTAGTTTGACCCTACGACTACCTCTTGAATTTAGATACATGATCTATGAAAGGATCAGTGTAGTTAATTCCTTCCTATTGATGGTGATGTTAAAGAGATCACTGAAAAGAAATCCGTCGTATAAAAGCGGTGTATAAGGAATGTTTTTCCTAGTAGCTTATCTTTAGAGAGAAAGATCTGCGACGACACCCTGAAACGACATGGCAAAGAATCCAATGAAAGTCTGATACGTTTAAAGAAGAGAGTGGACATTCTATTGTCCTCTCCTCTCGTTAATTTATGTCAAAAAATAAAATAAGATAAAATAAAATAAAATAAAATAAAATAAAATAAAATAAATAGTTGAAATATGCATATTAAGTACGGATTGAATAAAATAAGATAAAATAAAAAAAAAAAGGCACAGAAATTATAATTTTTTTTAAATATTCTTTAATTTCTGTATTTATTTCTGTATTTATTTATTTTTTATTATAATAATAATAATATTATTATTAGTATTTTTTTTTTTTTTAAGACTTGAAATAATAATCAAAGATAATAGATAATTAATAATAAAATAATATCATAAAGTAATACCAATGATAATAGATACAAAGATATGAAATACGTAGTAACAATAGAGAGGAATTTTTTTAAAAAAAAAAAAAAAAAAAAGAAAAAAAAGAAAAAAAAAAGAAAAAAAAAAAAAAAAAAAGAAATAGAGATAAAAAAAAAAAAAGATAAAAAGATAAAAAGATAAAAAGATAAAAAGATATTAATAAACAGAAATATTAAAAAAGTAAATTAATAACAAACACTATAATATAATGATTATGATCATATGAAAATAAGTAATAAAAATAATTAGTTACAACAAACATTAAAAAAAAAAAAAAAAATATATATATATATATATATATAAATAAATATATAAATATATTTTTATTGTTGAATTATACTTTTATTTATAATATTTTATTATTTTATTTGATAATTTTTATTGATCCGTTCATTTAAAGTTATCAGTTAAAATTTTTTAAAAATTTACATTCTATGTATATAATATCGTAATGTATTAAAATAAAATTTCATTATGTATCAAAATTCATAATTCATAATTAATAAATAATAAATAATAAATATAATAAATAATAAATAATAAATAATAAATAATAAATAATAAATAATAAATAATAAATAATAAATAATAAATAATAAATAATAAATAATAAATAATAAATAATAAATAATAAATAATAAATAATGAATAATAAATAATAAATAATAAATAATAAATAATAAATAATAATAAATAAATAATAAATAATAAATAATAAATAATAAATAATAAATAATAAATAATAAATAATAAATAATAAATAATAATAAATAATAAATAATAATAAATAATAAATAATAATAAATAATAAATAATAAATAATAAATAATAAATAATAAATAATAAATAATAAATAATAAATAATAAATAATGAATAATAAATAATAAATAATAAATAATAAATAATAATAAATAAATAATAAATAATAAATAATAAATAATAAATAATAAATAATAAATAATAAATAATAAATAATAAATAATAAATAATAAATAATAAATAATAAATAATAATAAATAATAAATAATAAATAATAAATAATAAATAATAAATAATAATAAATAAATAATAAATAATAAATAATAAATAATAAATAATAAATAATAAATAATAAATAATAAATAATAAATAATAAATAATAAATAATAAATAATAAATAATAAATAATAAATAATAAATAATAATAAATAATAATAAATAATAAATAATAAATAATAAATAATAAATAATAAATAATAAATAATAAATAATAAATAATAAATAATAAATAATAAATAATAAATAATAAATAATAAATAATAAATAATAAATAATAAATAATAAATAATAAATAATAAATAATAAATAATAATAATAATAATAATAAATAATAAATAATAAATAATAAAATAATAAAATAATAAATAATAAATAATAAATAATAAATAATAAAATAATAAAATAATAAAATAATAAATAATAAATAATAAATAATAAATAATAAATAATAAATAATAAATAATAAATAATAAATAATAAATAATAAATAATAAATAATAAATAATAATAAATAATAAGTAATAATAAAAAATAAATAATTATAAAAAAATTTGGTGATGTTACAATTATATGTAAAAAAAATAAAAGAATATTATAATAGATAATATAATATAAAAAAATTTAAACTATTAATAAAAATAATAATAATATTTCTTATTTTATAAAAAAACATTACCAATAGTTAAATAATTTGAAATAATTTTTTTTTCGAAAAAAAAAATAATAATATTAACTTATTGGACACCAAGATTTTTATATATAAAAATAGATAAAGAATACTCTGACAGATTTTATTAATTTTTTTTTTTTTTTTTTTCCATTAAATACGGTATATTTTTCTTTTTATTTAATTCAGGGATAAATTTTTATATATAAATTTTTATTTTATAAAAATGATAATATATTAAAAATATGAATAATTATGTATTTTAATAAATGATAATATATTGAAAATATGAATAATTATGCGTTTTTTATTTTTTATTTTTTTTTTTGTAAGGATTAATTTGTTTATTAAAAAAGTATTAATAAAGATATTGAAAAAAATTTTTTTTATGAATATATATTATTCCTTATTTTAAATAACTCAAATAAAGGTATTGGTTTTTGGATTAATATAAATTATTCCTTATTCTCAAAAACTCATAAAATAAATGATATTAAAAAAAATTATAAAATTATATAATTCCTTATAAGTTTATTTATTACAATTCCAATTTGATTTTTATATATATATATATTTTATTTACTTTATTTTTTATTTTATAACTTTATTTTACATTTTATTTTTGTTTTATTATATGAGTTCATTTATATTATTATTATTTTCAAATATAAACATTATCACAAATAAATGTTTATGTATAATAATAAAAAAATTTTTTTTTTTTCAAATAATTCTTTCAATTACTTTTAATAAATAAAATAGAAATGAATGAAAAACAGATAAATAAAAAACAACTTCATTGTTATATTAATAATAATGATACTGTTTTTATTTATTATTTTAGAGATTTGTAATATTTTAATATTTACCTTATTTTAATACTTACTATTTGTAAAATGATATACATATTTATTAAAAGGATTTAATCTTTTTATCTAATAAATATAAAAATACATAAAAATATATCTTCTTACGTTTTTATTAGAAAAAGAAAAATAAGTATTTACCATTTTAATTATTCTTTACCCTATAGTAATAGTAATATACAAAAATTATTTATAAAATTTATATCATATTAAACATTAAATAATAATATATTACAAAACTAAATAAAAAAAAAAAAACTTTTTTCAATTTATCTTTAATTAATTTTTTTTTTTTTTTTTTTTTTTTTTTTTTAAAAAAAAAGTTTTAATTATAGATTATAATCTAATATTTAAAGTAAATATTATTATTTATTTTACAATTTAATAATATTATATTCATTTATTTTCTTAAAAAAAAATAGATTATTCATTTTTAATTAAAATAAAAATTTATAATTAGAAATTTAATATACTTAGACTTTTATAACTATAGATTATAGATTATCTACTTTCTTTACTTTTATTTATCTATTCTTTAACAAAAAAAAAAAAAAAAAAAAAAAAATAAAATACGTCATTGATTACTATTTATTTATTTTTTGTTTAATCATTTTACAACAAAAAAAATATTTATTTTACATTCTTATAATATTATTTTCATTTATTTCCTAATAAAAAAAATAGATTATAATTTATTATTAATTAAAATAAAAAATTTATAATTAGAAAACTAATCTATATTTTTATAAATATAGATTATCAACTCTCATTCTCTCATTATTATTATTTTTTAATAAAGAATATATATATGTCATCGAATACTATTTTTTTTTTTTTTATTACAATATGATTAAACAAAAAATAAATAGGTACATCAATATATAACATGCAAATATTTACTAATTTTATAACCAATAAAATATTATTAATTAATACATATTATATATAGATATATAAATAATATTAATATATAAAAAAAATAAATAGGTATTATTGTTAACAAATATTTGCTAATTTATTTATTAGTTAATAAAAATTCTATAATAGGATATTTTTTTTAATATTAAACAATAATAAATAATAATATTAATAATAGTATTTAAAGTAAAAATATATATATTTATATATAATTATTAAAATATAGTAGTAGAAGATATTATTAAGAAATTATAAAGATTTATAAAAAAAAAAAAAAGTATATATTGAATAATAAAAATTTCTATATTTAAAAAAAGATATGTATGTAATGAATTATAATGAATGCATGTTTATTACGTATTTTTTTTATTTCATTGCTATAAATTTTGTAAAATATATATATATATTTAATTTATACTTTTTTATAAATAACTCTTAATTAATTAAAATTGTATATATAATATTCAAACCTCTTTTTCTTTTTAAATCTGACTATTAAAAAACTTTTTAACAAATAATAAGGCTAAATATTTTTTTTATTTTTATTTTTATTTTTATTTTTATTTTATTTTTTATAAAATAAAACTAAAGGAAAAAATAAATATATATATTATCTTGATTATTACATAAATTAGTACTTAATATAGTAGGTTATATATAATATTAAATTGTATTTAATATCGATTGGCTATATATATATATTTATATATTATATAATGTTTTTTCCAAAAATCTGATTCAAGAAAAATATTAATATTATATATGAAAAAAAAAAAAAAAAATTAAACAAATTCATATTTTATTTTAGACCATTTAAATAGAGTTTATCTGATTCTATATATAATATATTGAATTATTTTTATTGGCAAATTTTATTCATTAATCTTAAATATATATGGAATGAAAATTTTTTAATTATAATCTAATCCTTATATAAAGAATTATTAGTAATACGTATTAAATTAATTATAAAAATTTAAAGTTTTTAATTATTTAATTTAATTTAATTTTATATTATATTATATTATTTTTTAAATATTTAATTCAATAATATATATTAATAAAATAAAAATATTAAGGTTAAATTTTTTAACTTTTTTTATGATAGATTTAATGAAAAGTCAATTTATTAAAAAATGAAAATTTTTTAATTATAACTCTAATTTTATTTTATTTTTTTATTTTTTTAATTTTTTTAAATATTAATTTTTTTTTTAAATTTTAAATTTAAATAGATATCACTGGAAAATAAATATTTAAGGTTAAAATTTAACTTTTTTATAATAGGTTTAATATAAGTTTAATTTGTATTCAATTATAGATATAATCCATTTATAGTAAATTATATACATCTAATGCAATAAGTATAATAAAATATAAAAAAATAATATATAAATAGATTTAATTAAAATAAATTTATTATATACCAATATGTATATTCTTTGGAGTATTCAATATAATGGTAGGAAGAATATAAAAAATATAGTTCCAGTTTTACAATTCTAAATCATCATTATTATTATTTTTTTTTTGTTTCTTTTTATCTCTATGAGGAGAATGTAAAAAAGTATTATAGTAAATATAGTAATTTTGTTTTAAAATTTCCCTTTTTATTACAATGTATTATTTTATTTTTATATAGTTTTCTGAACAAAAATATATATTTTAATAAGTTAATCACATTTTAAAAAAAAAAATTTATTATTTTTAAATGATATTGATAGACCTAATTATATTTTAATTTTTATATACCAATTGTTATATAACATTTCATTATTAATAATAAATCTCAAAAGAAAAAGTCAAACCTTTTTTTTTTTTTTTTTTTTTAAACAAAAATGTATAAATATTTTATAGAGAACATTTCATTATGAAAAATTATGAAAAATAATTCTAAAAAAAAAAAAGAAGAAAAAGAAACAAGAATGTATAAATTGTACATAAAAAATTTAAATCGTTAATATTTTTATTTTTATTTTTTTTTTTAAAAGTTTAATGTTAAATTTATTATGTTTTAAAGTTTAAATAAAGCTATTATTATTTATATATAACCATATTAATTAATATATCAATACATTTAATAATATATTGAATTATAATTAAAATATATGTTTTTTTTATAATTTAGTATTCCAAAGATAATTAAAAAAATCGGAAAAATTTCAGATTTATTATTTTCTTTCTTTTTTTTTTTTTTTAAATAGAACAGTAGGAAAAGAAAAGTTTCAATGTATTAATAAATGAAATTAATGAAATTAATGAAATTCGAAAAATTGTAACCCTATTTTTGTTATTTATTATTACTACTATTTTTTTTTTTTTATTATTTAATATTTAATAATAAATTTTATGGTATAATAATAAATACATTAAATACTCATTAATACATTTATATATATATATATTTTTTTTTATAAAATTCTATATTTATATTTATATTTTTTTTTTCAACTAAAAATAAATAAAAAATAAATGAGTTTCTAAGATGACAAAAAAGATAGATTTATATATATAATGTATACTTTTTTTTTATAGTAACCGTGAAAAAAAAATATTTGAATAGTTTAAAATAAAGCAAATTTAAAAATATATATTTTTATATATTTTATATATAATTTTTTTATTTATTATTAATTAATATACTTATATGAGAAAAAAAATTATATATTTTTAATAAAGTAATATATAGATATTAATCTATTAATAATAAATTTATTTAAAGTAAATCGTTTAAATAATTTATAATAGATAGCATACATTTAATAATTATTAAAAAAAAATATTTTAAACTAATTTAATTATTAATCCAAAAAAAAAATTAAAAAAAATTTAATATATCATTATCATTATACATATAATATACGTTCCAATTTTAATACCATTTAAATTAAATTAAATTAAATTGTACCATAAAGTCATGACAGATTAACGGATAATATAAAACAATATGAAAGTTGAATCTGTAAATAATAATAATAATAATAATAATAATAATAATAATAATAATAAATAATAATAAATAATAATAATAATAATAAATAATAATAATAATAATAATAATAAAAATAATAATAATAATAATAATAATAATAATAATAAAAATAATAATAATAAGTAATTAAAAAAAAAAAAAAAGAAAACAGAATACATTTGAATATATGTGTATATATAACAAACTTTTGATTCATTAGTAATATCTTTTTTTTTTTTTTTTTTTTTTGATAAATTATATTTAAAATAAATTCATAGAGTAATATTATAATGGTTTTAAAAATGAATAAAAACATAAATTAAAACATGTTTGAAAGGTATAGCGTGTTTTTTTTCCCCTCTTTATTATTAATATATTACAGATAAAGATATATTATGTATACATGTTTTTTTTATTTTTAATTTATTAAAAATTAAGATATATTATGTATACATGATTTTTATCATTAATTATTTATTTAAAATTTAAATATTTATATTTATATTTATAATATTTATATTATTATTATTTTTATTTTTGTCCTTTTTAATAATAAAGTTATTTATTTTAATAGGTCCAATAAGATTTATTATTATTATTATTTACTATTTATAATTTATTTAATTATATGTCTAAATTGATTAGTTGTGAGTTATATATATTAAAAAAAAGCATTTAATATACATATTAATATATTTATATAAATATTTTTTATACTTTTTAAATCTATCAGAATTATTGATGCCAAGTATAATTTATGTATGAGATGTATATCATTGGTGTAAAAAAAGAAAAAGAGAATATTTAATGAATAGATGAACAAAAAATAGAAACAAAAAATATTACAAACATATATAAGAAAGATATTTTTTTTTATTTAAAAGATAGAAAAATAAAATATATATTTAGTTTATATTAACATACATATTCAAAATTATACATTGATGAAGATTGTTTGCATAGAACCTTTTTAGTATTTTAATACTATTTGATATAAAATTAATAGTATTATTTTTTTTTTTTTTAAAAAAAAAAAAAGATTATTATAAAAATTAAAGCAATAAATACTATAAAATAAAGTTTGAATACTTTTTTAATTTAAATTATTAAAAAACAAAATTTTTTAATATTCTTTTTTTTTTTTTATACTTTCCATACTTAATGTTAATATAGTTTTAAAAAATTTTTTTTTATTTTTTATTAGATGAATTTTTAAATAGATTCTAAACTTTAAAATGTGATTGCTTGTCATTTATTGTCAATAGTATTGAACAGTAATAAATAATATATGGACTATTCAATAAAATATATATTTTTAATATAAAGAGTACAGGAAAAATTTTAGTTACAATTTAATACAATAAATGTAAAAGATTAAAACCAATAAAAAATAAAAAATAATAAAAATTGGCCAATATCAATGAATCATCATCTTATTTTAATTATCCAAAAAAAAAAAAAAAATTGTAAATATTTTAATTATCCAAAAAAAAAAAATTGTAAATATGTAATATTCATAATATATGAATATATTAGTGTAATTCTTTTCTTCACCTTTTCATTTCTTTTTTTTTTTTAATATAAATAGAATTATTGTAAAATCTGTCATGCTTTATTATTATTATATTTTTATTATTTTGTTTTATTATTATTTTATTTTATTATCATTTTATTTAATTTTTAATAGATGATTAATAATTATTTTAATAGTACTTTTAATATTATTAAATAATTATTAAATGAGTGGAATTAATTCCTATATTATTTAAAAACTTTAATGTTTTTAATCTTTTAATTTAATATTGTGTAGTATTACTTTTTATATAGAATAATAATTTATTCCTTAACTACATAAAATATTCATTAAATAAAAACAAAATGTAATGATATCTTTAATTTTAATCTATGAAAGTATAAAAAAAAAAATAATAAAAAAACTTTTTAATTAGTCATTTTTATATTTTATTTTTATTTTTTTTAAAAAAAAAAAAATGAAATTTAGAAATAGCAATGAAAAAATTTAAATAGTGTTAAAGTTTAATAATATATTAATATAAAATTTTCAATATAAATTCTTCCATTAGTATTAATCATTCTATTGTTTAATATCAATGTTTTTTTTTTTTTTTTTTTTTTTATTATTTATTATGCTTTCAAGTAATTATTTATTTTACTATAATTATTATATATTATATAGTATAAATAATAATTAGTATAATGTATAATATATAATATATTAAAAATATTAATTACTAATGGATGATGAATGTTTTTTTTTTTATATATATATATAATATCTAAGTGTGAATGATTAGCTAATTTCTTGAACAACTTCAAATACATTACATTACATTCAAACTTTATTATTAATAATTTTAGAATTTTTTTTTTTTATTAATTTAATATTATTAAGATAAAAAATATATATTTATAATAGTTTAATATAAGATAAAACATCAAAATAAATTAAAAAAAAAAAAAAAAAAAAGTTAAAATAGATAATAAAATGTCAATTCATCAATAATTAATTAAATAATAAGTAAATAATATATTGTATTATATATTATCTTTTAAAAAAAATCTCTGGAACATCATTCGTTCAAAAAGACAGAAACAAATAACAAAAAAACCAAAAAAAAAAAAATTTTTTTTTTTAAATAATATTTTAATAATATTTTAATATTTATTTATTAATTATTCCCATTCATATATTATTAATAAGGGAAAAATAAATCATCTATTTATTTATTTATTTTGATATTTTTATATTTTCATATAGTTTTAATCCTTCATAAAAAGGGTAAATAATGATAGAGTGAAAAGATTCTAAAATTATTAATTTTCATATAATATAAACTCTATAAATTATTATAATGTAAATATATACATATTTTATGATTATTAAAGACCCTTGAACGGTTTATTTTAATATAATTTTATTTAAAAATAAATGAGAAAGAAAAGTAAATTATTTTGTAATTATCTATTTTATTTGATTTAATTATATTATAATTATATTTTTAATAATTCTTTTGTAAGTACTTCACTCTTTATTTTATTTTATTATATTATAATTTTTTAATTTCAAAAAGGTTATATTATACAAGCTAAAAGTAAAATAAAAAAATAAAAAGTTTTAGGTACCATCAACTCTTAATATTTTATTAGTCATTGTTATATGAACTTTTATTAAATTGATATATATATATATATTATTTTTTTTTTTTTGAAAATCCATACATTTTATATAGTAGATAAAAATAAATTATATTTGAGATTCATTTTTATTTTTTCCCTTTTTCAGATTATTTTTTTTTTCTATTTTTTTCTATTTTATTATATTAATATGCTAATAAATAATATAAATAAAATAATAAATAAATAAATAAATAAAATAATAAATAAATAAATATAATAATAAATAAGTAATAGAATAAAATAAATAAATAAATAAATAGATTGAATAAAACACATGAAATAAATAATAATAATAATAAAAAAAAATTAAATTAAGAAATGGGTATTTTATTTAAAATTTATAATAATATGGAATATAAATTAAAATAATTGGTAGCATTTGTAAAGTGAAAGAACTTTTAAATTAGGTAAAATTTTATTATGTAAATCCTTTTTTTTTTTTTTTTTTTTTTTTTTGTATCTATTATGTATTCATATTCATATTTATGTATATGCTGGATAACTAATTAAATAAAAATAAAATTAGAAATTCATATAATTATACTGTAATATTAAATATAAATAATTAAAATGATTTTTTTTTTTCCAATGTAAAATAAATATATCTAATATAATAAAAATGTTTTTCCGTATATATTATTTTATATTATAAATATTTAAGAAAAACCTAAAAAATATGAATTTTAGATTAAAAAAAAAAAAAAAAGGTTTACAATTAATATAATTATAAATATTAAATATATATATTTGTATAATAAAAATATGTACATAAATTATTTTCTGATATAAGATATACATATATATATTTTTATATGTTAAGCATTCTTTTATAAGATATTATTATTTATAATTAATATTATTAAACTTTTCATATATATTTTATTTTATTTTATTTATATATTTCTATTTTTATTGTTTATATATAATTCTATTATATATTTATATACTACATTTTTTATTTATATATTTCTACTATATTGTACGTATTTCTTAATTTTATTTCTATTTCTATTTCATATATATATATTTCATATTTTATTTTATGTTTTAAAATTCAAAATAATTCATTCATTATATATTTTAATATTTATTAATTTTATATAAATAAATATATTGGTAACCTAATATATCTTCTTGGATAAACCTTTTTTTTATAATTTTATAGTTTTCAATTTGATAAAATAATAATTAGAATTAAATAAAATAAAATTACATGATACTACACATGTAGTTTTCTTACATTATCTTTATCTTTTTTTTTTATTGGATAGTAAATTAAATCCTTTAAAATTATATACATATATAATATAAATTAAAAATATAAAAGTTTTAAAAATATTTATATTAATGTAATAATATATACTTAATATATTATCAAATAGCTAAAAATAAAATAAATTATATGTAAATATATATTATTAAATTAATTAAATAATTTTATAATTAGAATATAATAAACGTATATAAATAATATATTAATATATTATATTATAATATATTATTTTATAGAATTATACACTTTTTTTTTATTAATCCAGTAATTAGAAAATTTAAATTATTAAAATATATAAATAAAATCCAATTTATTATTTAATTCTCATTTCTTTATTATTAATAATATTTCTTTTTTTAATTTTAATTTTTTTTTTTTTTATTTTTTATTTTTTAATTTTTTAATTTTGTTTTTATACAATAATTTATCCTTTTTTTTTTTTCTTCTTTATTTATTTTATAATTTTATTTAAATATAGCAAAGTAAAAATCAAAAAAATAATCTAAAATTTTATTAATTTTTTTTTTTTTTTTATTTTTCGATCTTTTATTTTTTTATTTATTTATATTTATTTATTTATTTTTTTTAATGCCATTATATATAAAACAAAATAAATAAATATTTGAATATAAAGGGAAAAACAATTAATATTTCAAATAATTGTTAAAAATATATAATATATAATAAATAATAAATTCTAATAATATTATTAATAGAAAAAAAAAAAAAAGATAACTAATAGAAAGATATTAGAAAGATATATCATTTTTAAATAATATAGTTAAAATGAAAATAATTACATAAAAGAAATTTTTATGTAATATTATACGTAATATTAAGAATAAAGAGTAATATTCACCTTATATAGATATTAATTAATTATATAATTTATTGCATTATAACATAAATAAGCTTTGAAATTATATAATAGTAATAATAATAACAATAATGTCTTTATAGATAAATCAAAATAATCATTTTAATACTTTTTTTTTTTTTTTTATACTTTTTTAATAATTTACACTAAATAAATTATTTTATTATATATTTATATAATAAATAATTAATATGCAAAAAAAAAAAAATAATTACAACAGTTGAAATAAATATAGATTAATTGCGTTTTTTTTTTTTTTTTTTCTATTTAATTTTTTAATTTTTCAAATATTTAGTCATTTCGTACAATAAATTATAAAACTTTTTTTTGTATTTCATAAAATATAATAAAAGTTTGGTCTTTATCATAAAAATATTCCCTTTTAAGTAAAAATAATAGTAATATATAAAAAAAAAAAAAAAAAAAAAAATCAAAATGACGGATAGTGACATTTTAAAGCAAATTGCATTGTTAAATCCAAGAATAATAAACGGTAATGAGGTAGATAATACTAATGACTTTATAATAAATAGTAATATTTCAAGCCCCGTTGAAGGGAATAATGGCTCTCAAATGGTGGAAAATGATGATGACAATGATATATTGAATTTATGGTCATCAACAAAAATATTTTTTGACCCTTTTGACCCTTCAAAAATAAGTAAAGTATTAAAAAGATTAAAATAAAAGAATAATTTAATAAAACAATTTTTTTTTTTTTTTTTTTTTTTTTTTTTTTTTTTTTTTTAAAAAATAAATAAAAAATAATAGAGGTTATTAGTAATAAATTAAAAAATAATTATTTTACAATAATTAACTTGTAGTAGTTTTAATAAAAAAATAATTATTTTACAATAATAAACTTGTAGCTGTTTTAATAAAAAAAATAATAATAGAGGTTATTAGTAATAAATAAAAAAAATAATTTTTTACAATAATTAATTTGTAGTAATTATAATAATAAAAATGGATAAGGAGTAGAAGAAAATAATAAATATATATAATTATAAATTACAATTACACTAAAATATAATAGTAGAAATAAAGGAATAATTTATATTTTTACTTTTCTTTTTCTTTTTCTTATTTCTTTATTATTATTATTATTATTATTATTATTATTATTATTATTTTTTTTTTTCGTTTCTTATTTTTCTCTTTAATAATATTTACGATATATATATTCTTTATAATTTAAAATAGATTCTACAAATCAACCACAAAATAATAATATGGATGTTTCCCCTCATAGTATTAATAATAATAATAATAATAATACAAATAATGAAATAATACAATTAACAGAGAGAGAAAAAGATAGACAAAGATATACAAGACTGAAGCAACAACAACAAAGTAATTATGCGCGAAGAGGAAGACGGTCCAAAAATATAAGTAATGGAAGAAATATTACTGGTAAAACAGATAATAAAAATGATAGTATGAATGTAGATGACAATAATCCATTTAATAAAAATGATTTATTAGAAATTAGTAATATTCATAGCATACTGATGAATGATAATAGCAATAATAATAAAAAGAATAATTCATTTATAAATGCCTCTATAAGTAATATGGGAACAACACCATCTTTAGCTACTACACAAACCTTTATCCCAAACCTTACAACTCCTTTAAATAACAATAAATTGAATAATAATACAAATGTACTTGAATTTAATCAAGGTAAATCCAAATCTATTGGTAATAATAACAATAATAAAAAGAGTAAAGATTTATATACTCAACTCTTAGATACCATTAATTCTAAAAAGTATAAAAATGAAAAAAGTAATAATGCAAAAGATATAAACACTGCCGCCATTCTTGGTAAAGTGAATGATAGAAGTAAGGAGATAGCCGATAAAAAAAAGAGAAGGTCAGCCGCAACAATGAGATGTAGGGAAAAGAAGAAAAATCAATTACAAAAGAAGGAACAATATATTAAATACTTGGAAAATCAAATTTTATTTTTAAATGGATCTATTCTACATATGAGTAATGAAATTACTTGGTTAAGAAGATCTTTTCTTGATCAATATGGTGAACAATCTCTTAAAAATATTTATTTAAAAAATGGATTTAAAGATGTAAACTTTAATAATGTGGTATTTCCTGGATCCACTCCCAATCCATTTGGTCCTCCTCCTTTTCAAAATTCTAGTATGTTATCACCAGATTTAACTTTAAGTCCTGGTAGTTGTCAAGGAGAAAATCAAAATCAAGGCTCAGATTTGGAACAAGAACATTATTTAGAAGGTGATCAAGAACAAAGTCCAAGTCCTCTTCATCAACAACCACATCATCAAGAATCTGCATTTATATCTCCTGCTGTGTCTCCATCATCAATTAAAAGTATTACTAGTACTACTACTGCTACTAGCGCTACTAATAATACTATTATTATTCATTCCGGTAGAAGTAATGCTATTAGAGAAAATCAAAATGATCAAGATTTAATGAAAATGGATATAAATACTTCCACTACTACTACCAGTACTATAACAGCAACACCTCTTAATTCTTTCAATACTGTTGCTTCTACCCTAACGGTAACTCAACCAAACTTATCATCGGTGAATACAATAACAAAATCTTTTCCAAATCAAAAGGAATTATTTAGTCAACTTGATATGGAAACTTTAAATGAATTTACTAAATTATCAAAGGAACAAAGAGATGTTATTTTAAAAATATTAGAAAAACAACAAGAAAAACAAAATCATCATCATCAAAGTAGTCAAGTTAATCATCAAGATAGACAAGGTGATCATCAAGATGGTCAAAGTGATTCTAAGAATAATGATAATAATAGGAATAGTGATAATAATAATAATAATAATAATAATAATAATAATAATAATACTAATAATAATAATAATAATAATAAAAATGTTATTCCTCCCCCATCTCTTCAAAAGAATTATATAAATATTGCTAATGATGATGATCATCAAAATAATCCTCTTTCAAAACCTCCTACTTCATTATTAAATTTAATTCCTTCTTCAACGACTACAACCACAGCTACGACTGTTTCATTAAATCATACTAATGATTTTAATTCATTATCTCCTAATATATTAAATTCATTTAATAATCCTGATTTACAAACAATTTCATTTCCTTCATCATCAATAGCTGTAGCAACTTCACATCCATCCTCTACGACTCTTCCTACTTCTACTACTGCAAATAAAGATAATATTTTTATGGCAATACCACATTCAACAAGTACTAATAGCATTAATTTAACTACTACAACTTCAGATCTATTAGCATCATTAAATGCTCAAAGTACTACTTCAAAGGATACACCATCAAATCTAATATCTACATCATCATCAAATGCGAATAACCAAAATTCAGATTATATCAATTTAGATAATTTAATTTATTATATTTAGATAATAATTATTAATAATTTTTTATTTTATGTTTAATTTTTAATATATATATATTTTTTTATTTATAATATAAAAAATTATATACATATATATATATATATAATTTATATAAATGTATATATGGTTATGTTTTTTTTTTTTTTTTTTTTTTTTTTATTATTATTATTATTATTATTATTATTATTATTTACACAAATATAATAATGATAGTAATAATAATAATTTTTTATTTTATTTAAAAACAAAAATTATGAATATAAAACAAAACAAATATATATATATTAAATGAATATATATTAGCAATATTAAAAATAAAAAAAAAAAAAAAAAAAAGATACTATATAAATATGTATATATATTGTTAAATAGTTGAATTATGATTATTTTATTATTATTGTTTTTGTTAATATATATATATAATAATAATAACAAAATAATAATAATAATAATTAAAATAATAATAATAATAATAATAAAAAGATAAACATAGATATAAATATAAATTATATAAATATATAAATATTAGTATTTATTTTTATATAAATTAATTTTATATTTATATATATGTATTAAGTTTTTTTATTCTTTCAAATATTATTATTATTATTATTAATATAATCATAAAAAAAAATTTTTTTAAAAGGGAAAAGTGATAATCAATCATTATTATTTTTTCTATTAAAATATAATCATTAAACCTTATCAATTGTTTTTATTATACTTTTTTAATTTTATTAAATTTTTTTTTTTTTCTCTCTTTTATTCTTTTATTATGAAATTTTATAAACTTTTTTTTTTTTTTTTTTTTTTTAAAATTTTTAATTATGTTATATGTAAGAGAGGCATTATTTCTAAGGTATAGAAAAAAAAAAATTTTTAAAGAAAAATATAATACAGTTTAATTAATATTAATAATTTATAAATTTATAATAAGTAATATTTTATATATACAAAAAAAAAAAAAAAAAAAAAAAAAAAAAAAAAAAAAAAAAAAAAATTTTTTTTCTCTAGCAATATATATTATTATTTTATTATTTTATTATTTTTACTTTATTAAAAAAAAAAAAAAAAAAAAAAAAAAAAAAATTGTATTATTGATATAAAAAAAAAAAAAAGAATAAATAACAATAAAGTAGTTCTATTAATTTTCAAATAAAATCATCTCTATATATATAATTTATTATTATTATAATTATTTTTTCTTTTATAATTTCATTTCTTTTAACAATAAAATAATAATATTATTATTATTTTATTTTTCACTCTCTTGAAAATAATAATAATAATAATAATAATAATAATAATAATAATAATAATAATAATAATAATAATAATAATAATAATTGTTGACTGCACTCATAATTTAACTATATATTTAATTTAATTTATTTATAGTATTTATTTATATTTATGTGTATTTATTTATTTATATTTAATGATTACTTAAATGTATTATGTCTATCGTCTTGTATAAATCTATGTTAATTATCTTTTAATATTTATTTAATTAATTTTTAATTTATTTTATGTTATGGAAAACGCATGTAGTAACATGTGACTTTATTACTTATTTAAAGCTGAAAGATAGATCATACACTTATTTCCCTTGTATACCATATTCCATAAGGAATATTATTATAGATCTAAATTTAATAAAGCTAACAGATTAAGAGTCTCAGTTGACTCATATCATTTATTATTAAAAGTACTTAATTAATTCGCTTCACCGCTTCGAAATCATGCAAGACTTTAACTTAGGCTAAGGACCAACGCCTCCATGGAAAATCCAACTTTAATGTGTGGAAATTCCTTATTGACAATGCCGCTAAACGTCAAGGCATTAAGGAATTCATGGAAGTCGACGTCGTTGGAAAACTTAATGATGTAGGTTTTAATTATGACCCCAATGTCAACGATGTTACCAACAAGGTAATTACTAAATTAATTACCAAAATGTTGCCGCAAGCTCCTGCTTGCACCTATTCGAAACAACAATGATGAGGTTAATCGAAACAATGACGTTGATATCAACACTCAGCTAACTAACTTTTTTTGGTAATCCTCTTAATCATACCAGATTAGTTGAGGAAGCAGAAAAGATCGATGCTGACATGATACTCATGATCAGTAAGAATGTCGATGATTCTGTTTTAAGAGAAATCAGCAGACTTAATAATAATGGTTTCCGTATAATGGAAAGACTCAAATCAAAATATGGAAAATCAAATGCTGATATGGAATACTGGCTTAAAAGGTTAAGAAATATTAAAGCCAGAGATAGAAATCAAATCATCGAAAAGCTAGAACTTATGAAAGAAACTTTCGATGATATGGAAGAACAACATGTGGAGATCACTGATAAGGAAAAATTAAAATATCTCTATAACGTACTACCGGATGATTAATAAAAATATCATTCATTCAAATTAATTTGAATAGTGACCCTAGTGTATATATTAATAATCTCAAAAGTTTTATTTATGCAAAATCTTACCTAGAAAATTGGGAAGATAACAAAACCATTGAAAAAAGATGATCCAATGGATCTAGCTAGATTTTATCGGTAGAGGAAGAAGAACTAGTAATTCCTCAAAGAAAAAATCAACACAACAACCATAGTAACAAAAGCTCTAACTCTAAGAACAGAGGAAAGCAAAATGGTAAACCAATATAACAATAATAATAAAGATAATAGCAACAAAGACAATAAATAATAAATCATATTGCCTCATTTGTGAAGTTAAAGGACACTCTACCAGAAACTGCATTTATAATATGAAGACGAAGTCAAATCATAATAAAGGGAGGCAAGAAAAGCTTCAAGTAAAGACCACATTAAATGATTATCCAAAGAAGTCTTTACATTTAATAAGTAAAATTTCTGATCCAGACAGTGCCAGTAGTTATGATGATAATTTTGATTTTGAAGACTCAAGGGCACGGATAGAAAAAACAAGAAGAAATAAAAACATTAACAATAAAGTTAAATTTTCTGGATTAATTGAATACGTGAATGATAGTTTTATTATTCCAAAGGAGATAACAATTCCTAATAAAAAAGAGGAATTATATGTAAACAACATCAATTATTATGAAGAAAATGATAAGACTAGTGAATGGTTATATGATACTGGTGCTGGAGAACATATAACTAATGAATTTTAATTTGCTAAATAATTTTATTCACTTCAAAATAAAGTTAAGATGTGCCAATGGGACAATGTGTAGCTTCGAAGGATATGGTACTTACGAATGTTACATTAATGGAATATATTTACGACTAGACAAGGTATTATATTCAAAATCTGCAACTAAAAATCTTATTAGTGGAATAGAACTGGCCAAAAATAGGATATAGAGTCATTATTGCCACTGATGATTATACACGTGGTACATTTAACTTATGGGGTCCAAATAATGTATATTATAGGAACTTATTATTCTACAAATGTACCAGGTGAATTCATTAAGGAAACTACTGTTTTACCTGACGGTACTCGTCAAATTAACATTGTACTATGTAGAAATAGAAAAACCTAAAATTACTCTCACCATTAAACCAAACGGAGGAAGTTATAATAATAATAAAGAAGATACAGTTTATTCAAATGTTCAATATGGTCCAGATCAGCAAATTCCAGATCCAGTTCGTGAGGGATATGAATTTAAAGGTTGGAAAAAAGTTGAAGGAGATAGAGATCTGGACGGAAAAACTTTCCATTACGGAAGTTTGGATACTGTACTTGAAGCTATCTGGACGCCTGCAAATACGAAATATACTGTAAGATATTACGTTAAGGATGCTAATGAAGAAGAATATAAATTGAAAGAAACTAATGTGTATGAAGAAGGTGTTAGCGGTGAAGTAATTCCGGTTTCAGTATTAGTTAAAATTTATAATGATTATATATATGAGGGTGCATCTTTAGGAGAATCAAATGTACCAGGTGAATTTATAAAAGAAGTTACGCTTTTACCTGATAATAAGTTAGAAATTAGTTTGTATTATGTTGCTGATGAAGAATCTCAAGATGAAGAAACTGAAATATCTAAAGCAATAGTAGAAGATGAAGAATCTCAAGACGAAGAAACGGAAACCCCAAGTATTTTAGTAGAAGATGAAGAATCTCAAGATGAAGATATATCAGAAGATGGAAGATGTGGACCAGGTATTGGTGTTTGTAAATCAGGAGAGTGCTGTAGTAGATATGGATGGTGTTGGAACAACAGAGAAATATTGTAGTGTAGAACATGGATGTCAATCAGAATTTGGTGATTGTGAAGGAATTAAAAGGAAAGCTAGTAAATCTGTAACTAGTGAGAATTTGACTATATCAGAGGATGGAAGATGCGGATCTGGTATTGGTGTTTGCAGTAAGGGCGAATGCTGCAGTAAATATGGATGGTGTGGAACATCAGAAAAATATTGCAAGTATAGAACGTGGATGTCAATCAGAATTTGGTGATTGTACTGGAAAAGAAAGAAATGTAAACGTTGCTACTGAAAAAGTTAATAAATCTGAAAATACAATTGCCTACAGTGACTCTGATAGGTGTGGTAAAAATGAAGGACGTTGTAGAAATGATAAATGTTGCAGTAAATATGGATGGTGTGGTACAACGAAATCCTATTGTAGTAAAGATAAAGGTTGTCAATCTGAATTTGGAAGATGTTGGTAAAAATTAATTAATTTATAAAAAAAAAATTATTAAATTGGAAGAATAATTAATATAGATATCAAAAATTTTTATAATGAAAATATTAATATTTATTATTTATGTTAAAAGCAATTATATTTATTAAGCAATTAAAAAAAAATTATAAATTGGTTTAAATCTATTATAAATGTAAAATAAATATATATATATATTTATTTATTTATTAAACAAAAAGAAAATTTATTAATTAGTTTAAATCTATTAAAAATGCAAAAAAAAATATATATATATAAAAAATATATATATATATTAATTAATTAAAATCTATTATTTTTATTTTTTTTATTGAAAATTATTTAATTATAAATTGATAATGTAATAAGTTAAATTTTGTAAAAGTGTTTTTAAATCTATTATAAATAAAATTATATAAAAATTAAAATAAAAAAAATTGGTTATTAATTTTCTTTATAAATATATGATATTTTTAATATAAAAAAATAAAATAAAATAATAATCATTAGTATTAAATTATTATTTAAAAATATAATTAAATAAAAGAAGGAGGCATTGACCTCCTTTTACTAATCCAATGTCGTCTTTACTTACATTTTTTCAGCGTTGACACTTCCCTTCTTTTCCTTCCTGGTTAGTTTTACGTTTTTTTTTTTATTTTTATTTTTATTCCCCCTCGGAATAGTTAGTTAACTCTTGTCGAGTACTAAGCCTTAGGCATAGTACTTGACAAGGATTGAATTACTAAAAAAATTTTTTTTTTCTTAATAACAACAAAGATACCGTTCTGGAGAGTCGTCTTCAACCGCCAATATTGACGTCTTTGGCAACACGAGCCTCCAACTTATAATTTATATCCTCATCTTCCACAAAGTAGTACCCATCAAGAAACTAATACTAAATACTATATTCAGGATACTTAAAAAGTTGAGCTCCCCGTAGTTCTCTTTTAGTTTTTCTCAAAAAAAAAAAAAAAAAAAAAAAATTTTTTTTTTTTTTTTTTTTTTTTTTTTTTATTTTTCTTATAAACCTTAGCCTTAATTTTTTTTTTATTCTTGCCATAGCTCTATAGCTCTATCCCAATAATAGTTTATAATTGTGCTTTTTTTTTATTTATTTTTTCTTATAAACCTTAGCCTTAATATTTTTTTTTTTATTTTTCTTATAAACCTTAGCCTTAATTTTTTTTTTATTCTTCCCAATAATAGTTTATAATTGTGCTTTTTTTTTTATTTTTTCTTATAAACCTTAGCCTTAATTGTTTTTTTTTTTTTATTTTTCTTATAAACCTTAGCCTTAATTTTTTTTTTTTTTTTTTTTTTTTTTTTTTTTTTTTTTTTTTTTTTTTTTATGAATAGAAACTATCGATGTCTTATTCCATGATTTTTAGAAAAAAAAAAAATCACCATTCCAAATACGATTGATTAAGGTTTTTTTTTTTTTTTTTATGGGGAACATTTAAAGTTAGATGAAAATATAATTATTATTAATTTCACTAGATTCTTCTTCTGAATCCTCTTTTTACCAGGTATCAAAGCTTTGAAGAATTCCATTGAAATATCCTCATCAGGACCATAGGCTTTAAAAATGAGGAAGGTAGATGAGATTACCACATTAATTTTTTTTTTTTTTTTTTTTTTTTTTCATTCCTAATATCTGGGTTTAATTTCCCATTCTTTTTGCCTTGGATGGACTTTCTAAATTTCAAAGTGCACCGGAATCTTTTTCCTGAAATTTTTAGAAAGACTAGGACTATAACTATAACTATAACTATGACTATTGATCCATTCTTTTTATTTATGGAAATATTTATAGTTGGGAAGTGTTACTTTACATGGATTTTCTAGCCTCATTGGTACCATTACCTGTTTCCTGAAAAACATAGGAATTAATGGTTTAAAAAATCGTGTTGAAGTACTCATATACTATCTCTTTTTCACAAAATTCCATCCGTTGGTATATTCCAACGAAGACCAAAAAAGAAAACTTTCCTGTTTTAGAATGTGAAAATGGATTTTGAGAATTAAGATAAGGAATATTGGAAGGATTTGAGTTCATGATTGCCATTTATATAACATTTACTAAATTAGGTTGAACTGAGGTTTAACTGAGTTAGTAGTATTGGATGTGTTATCAGATATTAAATTTTGTTTTAAAATGCCGAAAAAAAAAAAAAAAAACCCTTATGATTCCATTTAGAACATCTACGATATGAAAATTTTAATTCCTGATAATGCTTTTTCAAATCCTTCTTCAAATTTTTCGTGATTAAAATTTGGAGCATTTACTTTTATCCTGAAGAAGCTATCATTGAATTTAGTAAATTCTTTTTACTGACAAAATATTAACCATGAATTTTTTTTTTTTTTTTGCATTTAGAATGAGTAAATTCCTTTAATTTTAGTATTAGTCCATGAGTGTAATACCACGGATAAAAATTAACCTTGTATTGTCAATTGATGGTTCCATAACAACGACAATCCCTTCTGGTGAAATATCTTTTCCATAATGAATTAAAAACTTCAAATTATAAAAAAAAGAATGAAACAAAATAAAAACATAAAATACTAAAAACTATGAAATATAGATATAAATAAAAAAATATATATATATATATATAATATACAGAAAATAAAATAGAAAAATTTAAATAAATAAAAAAAAATAATATGAAATTTCTATCTTTATGCAATAATTGATTAAATTTAAATAAAATAAACAACTTAAGAATTTTATAGTAATGAAAAATCTCTTTATTCCTGTTTTTTTTTTTATTAGTAATGAATAATCTTTTTTTTTTTTTTTTGTTTTGTTTTGTTTTGTTTTGTTTTGTTTTTTCTGTTAACTTTTGAGTTTCTTAAATTCTTTTTGATTAGTAAAGCTTGATTGATTAAAATAATTTTCTCTAATGTACTCATAAATAAACTGAAATGAAAATGTAAATAATGTTAGTAGTGAAAGACTATAAAAAAAATTCTATCCATTAAATAATGTCTTAAACACAAGCTTTGGAGTGAATCAGTCTCCTACATTTCCATCTTACAATAGCTACATAAAAGTTTAAATAAACCTAAAGAAAAATACATATACAAAATAATACTAAAGTAAAAAAATATAATAGATTCATTACAATAATAATATGTAGAAACTACATGATATTATTAATTATACCACTCCAATGTTACTACATATCCAGTTTAAAAAAAAAAAATATAAAACATCAAGTTCACTTTCTACAGTCTTTCAGTCTTCCAGTTTTCTCTCTCTTCGTACTAGAAGCCACTTTAGAAAGGATAACCATCAATAATCATCAGAATCACAGAAAGATGCAATTAGTACACCTGATACAGGCTATTCCTTTTCCATCAACCCTCCATGGACCTGGAAAAAAAAATAGTCCATATCATTTGGGACATTAAATATATTATATACATTATATTCTAATTATTATAAAATATGAAAAAAAGTATATTGCTCTTGCCTGAGAAAACATTCCAGATAGAGTTTTATATGTATATATATATATATTTATTGTTTTATTTATTGTTTTGTTTTATATTTATTTTATATATATAAAGACCATTGAAATCGTACTTTTTTTATTTTATTTTCATTTTTTTTTTTTTATTTATTTCCTTTTTTTTTTTTTTGCTTTATTAATTTGATCAAGATTACCATAATTAATAATAATAATAATAATAATAATAATAATAATAATAAATAATAATAAATAATAATAAATATATAAATAATAAATAAATAAATAAATAAATAATAATAATAATAATAAATAAATAATAAATAAATAAATAAATAAATAAATAATAATAATAATAATAATAAATAAATAATAAATAAATAAATAAATAAATAAATAAATAATAATAATAATAATAATAATAATAATAGAGTGATTATCTAATATTATTTTTTATTTTTATTTTTATTTTTATTTTTATTTTTATTTTTATTTTTACTTTAATTTTTTATATATATTTTATACATATATATATTTATTCTTTTTTTTTTTTTTTTTTTTTTTTTTTTTTTTTTTTTTTTTAGTTATATTAATAAATATAAATTAATAACACCATTATTTTATCTTCATAAAATAAAATCCGCTTCATACTCAACCTAAATGTTTTACTAGATTTTCATTTCAATTTTTACATGCATTAAATAATGATGATACACAAAATATATATTATTCTTAATTTTTTTTTATTTTTTTTTTTATTTGTTTATTTATTTATTTTATTTTATTTTTTTTTTTTTTAAAAAAAAAAAAAAAGATAGTTTAATTAAATTATTAAATCACCATAAAAATAAAAAAAACGGAATAAAGTACATATATATATATATGTATTTTTATTCCATTCTTTTATAATTAATGATTTTTTAATATAATATAATATAATATATATATATATACATAAACACATAAACACATCCATCCATATATTAAATATACATATACATTTATATATTTATATTTATACAAATTTAAATAAATAACACTATTATTTTATCTTCATAAAATAAAAAAGTGTTTTACCATTTATCATATTTTTTTTCATTTAAATCAGCTTCATACTCAACCTAAATGCTTTACTAGATTTTCATTTCTATTTTTATTAATCTCATTTTTTTTTTTTTTTTTTTTTTTTTTTTATCTTTATTAAACATATCATTATTATGCTCATTGACCAAATTTAGTAATTATTTTTAAATTTTCATTATGAGTTTCATTAAACATTAACATAAATATTAAAAAAAAAAATTCATTTTAATGTTTAATTAAGCAATAATTATAAATTTGTCCCAAGTATAAAATGAAGATGTTTATAAAATTATTTATAATTTTTTATTTTGAAAAAAAAAAAAAAAAATTATTTTTAAATATTTTTATTAAATGATATTTGTTTCTATTATTCATTTTAGTCTTAATTAATTGTAAAATTTAATAATTCAAACTGAAGTGAATAATAGGAACAGATATCACTTAATTCAAATATCTTACTAAACTGAATAATGGGAACTAATATTACTTGATTTAAATAACTTGATCAACTAAATGACATAACTCCTAAGATTTCTATTTAAATTTGTATTATTTAAATTTGTATTATTTAAATTTGTATTATTTAAATTTGTATTATTTAAATTTGTATGATTTAAATTTGTATGATTTAAATTTGTATTATCTAAATTTGTATAATTTAAAATTGAATTGAAAGTAGTTAATCCAGATGTTGTATTATTATTATATCCATTGATTCTTCTAGTTGTACCGTTGCCATAATTATAAATATTATTTCTATTTATTCTAGTTGTAAAGATGCTATTATTATTATTATTATTATTATTATTATTATTATTATTATTATTATTATTACTACTACTACTATTAATAATATTATGATTAGAATTAACATAATTATGATTTTGATTTTCTCTCTTAACGCCATTACCACGACATATTGGGCAGTTATTAACATATTTAGAAATCCATTGATCGACACATTGCTTATGGAAAGCATGTTTACAATGTAAAACTCTTAATTCATCCTGATCTTCATATTCGCATAAACAAATAGTACAGGTAGTATCTGTTGAACTTAATAAACATTTTATATCAATAGTTTTACGATCTCCAAATGTTGGGCTTGATTCATTACTATTCTTCTTGGTAGTGGTTGATTTTTTATTATTCATTGTAGAAGAAGAAGAAGAACTAACAGTATCTTTGATGGATTTATTTTTATTATTATCTTGAGAGTTAATAGGTTTTTTATCATCTTTATCTGATGAAGATTTCTCACTTTCTTCTTCTTCTTTAAGTATTAACATTTTATTTTTAGCATCATAAATATAAAGGGATTGATCATGTTTTAAATCAGCTTCTGACGCATTACGACCACGTATTCTCCTTATTAATTCTTCTAAATGTGAAAATGAAGAACTACTGTCATGAAGCGATGTTCTCATTCTATTCATGCTATCATAAAAACGATTTCTATTCGAGGAAAGTCGTTCAATGTTTTCATATCTTAAATGTCTATTTATAATATTTCTTATTACTTCATGATGTATCGAATAAGGAAGTGTTCTATTAGAATTAATATTAATTACATTTTCATAAGGTGTAAATGATTCACTGTTCCTGTTGTTATTTCTATTATTAACATTATTATTATTATTATTATTATTATAATTATTATTATTATATGTATTATTTAAATGATTATTAATATTAGTATTCATCATATTAATTAATCTTTCATAAAATGAGATGCCTGAATCTATTTGATTATTTGAAAAAGAGCCATTAATATTATTATTATAAGAGGTTGCGAAGGAACTATTAATACTATTGTTAATACTAT
Source organism: Neocallimastix lanati (nom. inval.) (assembly GCA_016946835.1). Taxonomy (NCBI): domain Eukaryota; kingdom Fungi; phylum Neocallimastigomycota; class Neocallimastigomycetes; order Neocallimastigales; family Neocallimastigaceae; genus Neocallimastix; species Neocallimastix lanati (nom. inval.). The sequence goes on from JACVTC010000059.1 coordinate 942,526, forward strand.
TATTAATACGATTATTGATATTATTGAAGTTACTAATATTATTACTACTGTTAATACTATTATTAATGCTATTATTGATACTATTATTGATACTATTGAAGTTACTAATATTATTGATATTAGCAGAACTCTGTATATCACTAATATTCATTGCATTATTTAATCTTTCATAAAATGGGATATCTGAATCTACTTGATCGGTTGAAGAAGTAATATCAGTGTTATAATTGTAGGAAGTTAGGAGGGTATTATTATTGATATTTCTTCTAAACAAATTATTGTTACCTCTATTAGATAATGTGTCTATTAATTCTAAATTTGAAATTGGATTTAGCGTAATGTCAAGTGGACGAGGGATATTAAATGAAAATGAGTTAGCTGTCTGCGAATTATTCGAAGAGCTTAATGGTACATAATTATTTAAGAATGGAGTATATCTTTCAGAAGTAGTATTAGCGGTTGGACCCATTCTAAAGGAATATGGAAGATAATTACTTAATAATAAATTAATTAATAAATCAATTGATGATGAAGAAGATGATGATGAAGAAGAGAGGGGTGCGTTTGGTAATGTACTGAAAGGAGTAATATTTAAAAGAGAATTTGTATTTGATGACTGATTAGAAAAAAGAGATGATGAATTCAAAATCAGATTATTATTCATTCTTCTCAAATCATTACTATTAGTAGTATTATTGTTGATAATGCTGCTATTATTAATTGGTTGTGACGAATTATTCATAACTGATTGATAATTATTAATTAAGCTAGTTAAAAATGTTGAGTTATCATTTAAAGATGAAAACGTAGTTGTATTTAAAGTATTATTTGAGTGTACTCTGTTATTTAAATTTAATGTAGAATTTGTAGTAGTCTTAGATGAAGAATTTTTTGATACTTGTTTATGAAACATCTGATTATATTTATTTTCATGATGTTTACTATTCCTACGTGAATTCTTATAATTTTTAGTTGAAGACATTGAAGAAGAAAAAGAAGAAGAAGAAGAAGAAGAAGGTGGTGCTGAAGAATTTTTATTAATATTACCATCATTTATATTATCTTCAATTTTAACTTTTTTTAAATGTGCTAATTTTTCAATATTTTCATAACGACTTCTCTTTAATGAACGTGCTTGTTTTTCTTCTTTTTTAATTCCTCTTTTTTCATAATTTTTAGATAATCCTCTAGATTTTTGCATATCATCTTTGATATTACTTCCTATATTATTATCAATGTTCTTTCCTTTAAATGATCTACAATTATTTTCGGAAATCTATAAAAATATTTAAAAAAAAAATTAATTAACTATTATATTATAATTTTATATAATAAATTAATATATATTTATATTACCATGTTTAATAATTTTGTTTTATCCCGTTAAAAAAAATAAATTTTATTTTCTTAAAATATAAATATAAAAATAAAAATATAAATATAAAAATGAAAATGAAAAAAAAAAAAAAAAAAAAAAAAAAAAAAAGAAAATTTATAATCTTTTATATATAAACATGTTTAGTTCCAATTTTTTTTTTTTTTTTTTTTATGTATTATTAATTTTTTAATTAATATATATATTATATGTAATATAATTGTAATATATATAGACATATAATTGTAATGGATATATAATCTGTAATATAATTGTAATATTTATATTAATTTCAATTTTTTTTAAATTTAATGTCTAACGTGGTTTTAGACTTTATTAATAATTTATATTAAAACAATATATATAAATTTTATTTTATAATAAAAGTTTAATTAATAAATAAATTTAAAATTATTTAATATTATATTTTTTTTTATTTCTTTTTTTTTAATTCTTTTTTTTTTTTTTATTTTTAATAATGGTGTAGTTAAAAAAAAAAATAATAATAATTGTGTATTTTTTATTATTATTTTATTGTTTTTTTTTTTTTTTAAATAATTTTAAGAATAAATTAGTAAAATAATCCGAAGAAAAACTAAACAAAGACATTAGAAAATTTTTCAATATATTTAATTATTGATTTACATATATTATTTTGATAAAAAACATTAACTATATTTATTTACTACATCATTAGTCAAAGAAATCCAAAAACATAAAAAAAAAAAATACTAACAAATATAACAAATAAAAATAAATGTAAGACTTAAGAAGACTATTCAAAAAATAAAAATAAATAAAAAAATGAAAGAATAAAAAATAAAAAGGAATACATATATATTAAACAATAAAAATAAAATATAAAAATATACAACAGGAAAAATTTTTTTAAAAAAAATTTAGACTTTATATCTTTTTTTTTTTTTTTTTTTTTTTATTTTATTATTACTACCATTTCCCATTTCATTTTTTATATTAAAAGAATTATTATCAAATTTTATATGGAAAATACATATATATTTAATTATGATATTTATTTATTTATTTATTTATTATTTATTATTTATTTATTTATTTATTATTTATTTATTATTATTTATTATTTATTTATTATTATTTATTATTTATTATTTATTTATTATTATTATTTATTATTATTTATTATTTATTTATTTATTATTTATTTATTTATTTATTTTAAATAATAAAATTTATTTTTATTTTTTTTTTAAATTTAAAAATAGAAAAACTTAGCAATGGACATATCTATTATTTTCAATAATAAAATTTATTTCTATTTCTTTTTTTTTTTGTTTTTTGAATTTATAATAATAAAAATAAATGAACAAAAAAATAGATATAATAATTATTTTTTTTGAATTTAGAATAATAAAAATGAAAGAACAAAATAAAATAAAAAAAAAAATGGACATAATAAATGTTTTTTTTTTTTTTTTTTTGAATTTAAAATAAAAATATGAAGGAACAAAGAAAAAAAAGGACATAACTATTTTTTTTTTTTTTTTTTTTTTTTTGAATTTAAAATAATAAAAATGAAGGAACAAAGAAGAAAAAAAGGACATAACTATTTATTATAATTAAAAGTTTAATATTTAATATATATATTTAATAATTAATTTTTAATAATATTAATTTATTATTATTAATATAAAATATTAATTATCATAAGAAGAACTAAAGAAGGGACTAAAAATATATATATATATATTTACATTAAAAAATAATTTTTTTTTTAAAACTTTAAAAAATAATAAATTGAATATTGATATAAATATATATATAATTAAAAATTTATTAAAAATGAATAAAATATAATATTTAATAATAAATAAAAATCACAAAAATTTTATTAGCTGACTCTCTCAAGAAATGATACAGAATAACTTGTTTTGTATTAATAATTATTATTGGCACTTTATTTAAGTATAAAGAAGTAAAACTTTTAAAAAGTTTTACTTCCAAAGTATAACCATTGCTTACATAAATACATAAATAAAATTAAAATATGAATAAATTCATATGGCGTCATATGGGGTATGCGGAACTTTTATGTGCTATTAACCTTTACTTTTATAATTATCTTTTTATTAATATTAATACTTTTATAATTATCTTTTTATTAATATTAATATTTTTTTATTCTTAAAAATAACCAAATCAACCTCTATCTAATAATTTATCTAATAATTTACATGAAGGATTATTTTACTTATTTAATAATAAACTTAATTTAATATAGATAATAATACTATTAATATAATATATAATATATAACAATTATATTTAAAATATATTAAATTACTATTATAAAATAAAATAACTATTTTAATTAATTTAAATTAATATATTATTCAAATAAGAAATTATTATAAGAAAAGATATAAATTTAATAATTATTATTAAATATACAAATATATTACACCACATATTCATATTTGTCTATTATCTAAAATGGCAAAGTTAAAATTTTTTTCTCTATCTCTACTAGATCAATTCTTCATAAGAGCTGTAAATTAGTTCAAAGATAATATATTAAAAATAACAAATATTTGAATTAATTATTACCTCATATTCAATAATAAATAGACAATATAATATAAAAATTATTTTTACAAAGTTTAATCAGATTTCAGATTTTGACAATTTTTCATTAATAAATATATATATATATATATATTTTGAAATAATTATAATATTTAAATAATATATATAAATATAATTATTAATAATTAATTCTGAAATTAACATTCAAAATGTAATTTTAATTTTTGAAATTTTGAAATTTCAATTCCGAAATTTTGAAAATAAAATTAATAAGGAATTATATATATATATATATATTAAATGTTGTATTAGCATAAATATTAATAATATTTTGCCTTTGTCCCTGTAAATATTAAAATGAACATTGAAATTTAATTTTTTACATTTTTTAAATTTATTATTATTAATTTTTTTTTTTTTTTTTTTTTTTTTTTTTTTTTTTTTTTTTTTTTTTTTTTTGTAATAATTATAATAATGTCGTTTAATAATTTTTCACGAATTCAGAAATATATTTTTTATTTTCAATGTCATCCAAAGAATTTAACTGATTATTTTCATTAATGTTTTTATCAATACTTACTATATTAATATCATTATTAATCGTATTGTTATTTGAGTTATTATTTTCCAAATTATTATTAATATTATAGTTTTCATTATTATTATTATTATTTTCCTTTTCTGCAATTAAATTAGTGGTACTGTTAACAAAGTTGGACAATTTTCTGTAATATTTCAAAACAAAGCTTGAAATTGAAAGTTACCCACATCCTCTAACGATGCCAATAGTATTACGTTAAAGGTAAATGTGCCATTGATATTATTTATATTATTTTTTTACGTATAAATGTTTACTATCAGTATCCACTAATAATGTATAATTAGCATGCGTTTTTTAATTAATTATTATATCAAACATTGAATCATCATTATCAAAAATTCTAAAAATAGTATTAATTTTTAGTGTACCAATTTGAATTTCTAAATTTTATCATTTCATAGACACGCTCATCAGTATTAGATAATACTTGATGTACCATACCAGACGTAGAACCAACTATTGTATAATTTTAAATGTTTTTATTTAAGAAAAAATTCTGGTCACTAAATTTGTATTGCTACCATCATCCAATTAATACAGCAGCAGAATGACCGTTTACAATGGCAATATCATACTCTTTAACTTCTCGTGTAGCGTAGCAATGAGTAGGACTATTTACTATTTTAAATTCCTCGACATCATTATGATATTCTGTACATCCTACGACTGAATCATCCTCACCTTTAAATTTTTTAAAACTTTTAGTAATATCTGAACATAGAGCACCTCTTTTACCTATTAATTAAGCTAAAGTAATATTTGCTAGTGTATTTTGTAATTCTTCTATAATATCATAGGGTTCAATACCTTCTAGTAATTTAATAATTTGACCTACTTTAGTAGTTTTCTCTTTTGTTTTGGTTTGTTCCATTACTTTTATTTTATTATTTTTATCCATAACTTTGTTATTAATATTGGAATAAGGTATATTTAATTCCATTGTATCTATACCAATATTATTTTCCAATGTGTTATTATTATTTTATTATTTTATTATTATTATTATTATTATTATTATAATTATTATTGGCAATCAAGTAAAATATACCATTATTGATAATATTATTAATTGGATTATTAATAATAACTTATTCATTAATATTATTCATATTGTTAATATCTTTATCATTATTATTATTTTCATTGTTATTATTATTATTATTTATTGCGCTATTATTTTGTTTTGGTTTTAAAATTTTCCGATTTCGTAAATTGTATAAGATATTATTATTACCATTATTATCATTGTTTTTTTCTTTTTTTTTTTTTTATTAATTGTTAAATTACAATTATTTCCAATTATATTGTTATTGTCATCGTTATTATTTATATTAATGTTACAATAATCTAACTAAATTTATCTTCATCAGTAATAATACCTTCTCTTTTGGACCAGTTGTTAATTCTAAGCTTCCATATTTCTGCATTTCTACGAGATCCACCAATTCTTGGGAGAATTTTAGTATCAATGTTCGAAGCGGTACCAATAAATCCACTGCTACTACAACCACTACTCATTTTGATTATTAAACTTTATTAATAATAACGCTTTTAAATTAAATTTATAACTTTTAATATTTTAAAACTTTTTTTTTTTATTTATTTATTTTTTTTTCAGTTATTTATATCAAAAAAAATTTTTTTTTTTTTTTTATATGAATCGCTGTATTATTCATTATAAAGCACTATCTAAGAAAATAATATTTATTACTATCTTAAACTATTTAAATTATAGCACCTACTAACTCTAGAATAAAATATATTTTATCTAAATAACTTTTATTTATATATATATATATTAATTATAACTATTATTACTTTTACTAATTATTATTAGCAATCTAAATAAATTGAAAACTTATTCGTTTTTAATCTTGTTTTTATTCGTTTTTATCCCAATTTCTGAAAGCATAAATGTAATAGGAAGTGATTATTTGATCACTAACTTTTATCTTTATTTTATTACATTGAGTATTAAATCTTTTAAATCTTACATCAAATTCGGAAATCATTTCTTCCTTTCTTATAGTAACAGTAGATAATTTTTACAAGTTCGTATTTTGAGAAGTAGATTTTCTAAAATGTTCCTTTAAATTATTAATGCTTGTAGAGTAACCATCAGGTGTAGATTTATTTAAAGAATTATATACAATTGTTCTTGCTATTTAAGTATATTAAATATTCAATTTTCTGGGCATCTTCTACTTTATTAGATTTTTATCAACATTCAAACGCAAATAGCCATTCATCGAAGGATGTTTTATCTTCTCCTAATATAGGTAATAATCTATTAAAAATTATTGCCTTAGTTGAATTTTCCATTTTATAATTTATTTTTTATTATTTAGCTATTTATTTATTATTTTAATTAAATATTTTTATAATATAATTATATTAAACTTTTGTCTTACAATAAGTTTTATGATACAAAAAAAAAAAAAAAAAAAAAAAAAAAAAAAAAAAAAAAAAAAAAAAAAAAAAAAAAAAAAAAAAAAAGAATTAATAAATTTGTAATATTTTTTTTTTTTTATTAAATAAAAAAACCAATTTTTTTTTATTTTGTTATTTTGTAGGTTTTAGTTTCAATGTCACTCATTCTCCACCCAATTGATCAATTTTATTCTATTATCTTAATTTAAGAAATAGATCTTAAAAGTGATAATAGGAGATCAAGTATAAAACAAAAAAAAAACATTTTATTTTAATTAATTTTTTTTTATTTATTTTATTATTATTTTTATTTTTTTTTTAATAGTACTTTTATTATTTGAATACTATTATTGATTATTATTAGTATTAATAATTTTATTAGTTATATAATGAACAAATTTATAAAATTTTACTCATTTTTATATTTTTGTGAAATTTTAAATTATTTAGGATAATTAAACAGAAAGATAAACAAATAAACAAATAAAAGAAATAAAATAAGTAATGTTAAATAATAAAAGAAATAATGTTTAATAATAAAAGTAATAATGAATAAAAATATAGAAAAATATTTATTATTATTTTACAAATGATAAATTAATAATTATAATTATTATTATTTTTTTTTTGTTTTGTTTTGTTTAATGTTTTATTAAGTTGAGTTTTTAACTTAAAAAAAAAACAATTTCTAAATTTTTATTAAATTTTATTCAAATTTTTAAATCCATTTTATAATAATATATAATTTAATAATTTCAGTATCTATCAGTTAAGAATTTCGTTTCAATTACTATTTGATATTAGACAATATTTTGCTAATAACAAACAATTTTTCATAAGGTTTTTCAATATCTTTAAAATATTTCATTCGAAATTCAAGGAAAATATAATATTTAGAAAATCAATGTTTCAATGTTCCAATGGAGGATTATTATTTTTTCTAAGGCGACACAGACACCATTCTGGACAGTCGTCTTCAACCCTATTGTGAGCTTTGGCAACATGAACATCAAATTTATATCCACATCTGGCACGAAGTACCCATTAGAAACCAATGAAAAATTCAGGACACTTAAAATTGAGCTTTAGGTAGTCTCTAGTTTTCTCAAATTTATTTTTCTTATTAAGTCTTAGTCTTGATTGATTTTCCTGTCATATCTCCTACTCAGTAAAAGTTTATAATTGCTTCTTTTATTTGATGGAAAATTTATCTATTTTGTCTACTAGAATTTTACTTTCTTTATCCCATGCTTAATGTCTACAATGTGATACAATCTTTAAGTAAATCAGAGGTAATAACATTTGGAGCAAAACACCTTACCTGAGCAATCACGCATTTCACCGAAAGAGGAGGAATGTTAAGTTCTTTAGAAACACAATAAAGGGATGTAAAGCTATTCCCATTGCAAAATCCATCAATCCAGTATAATCCTGTATTATCTAGTGTCTTCGTATATCTTGTCCTTTCTTTTTTTGATCTAAGTAAAGGTACAAAATATGAAACTTGCCCAATTACTATAGTAGAATTTTTTTTTTTTAGACTAGGAAAAGAATACACTTTCAGTGCTTTATTAAATAGATAAGTATATTTTTATGTATTACATTTTTTAAAAAAAAATACAATATGTAATTTAAAGATAAAAAAAACAAAATGAATGTAAAAAATAAAGTAAAACAAAATAAAAAATAATAAAAATAAAAGAAAAATTTTTTTAATTAATCATAGAAAATTTAATGTAATAAAGAATAAAAAAAGTCCAAAAGTTAAGAAAATTTCAGTGTGATGTATACCATGTGTAGTAAAACATGATCACCAGTTAAATCTAAAATAATAAAATAAAGAAGTAACATCTTTAAATAGATAATGTGGTATCTACTAAACTCTCCCCCTAAACCACAAGAAAGATCTAATAATTAATTATATCTAATTAAATTATGGAAAAAAAAAAAAATTTTTTTTATTTCTACATTTTAATTTATATATTTATTTAAATTAATAAATTTATAAATAATAAAACTTATAAAAATTCTAACTTTGAATTTTTTGGAATATTGAAGTTTTCTGTAAACATATTACCATATACATTTCTAATAATTGAATTTATTTGAAAAAAATATTTACAAATATTATTTATATATATAATAAATATTTTTATTTTTTTAGAAATATTTATATATTGAATTTTATGAACATATATATATATGTATATATACCGATTTTTCATATTTATAATTCATAATTTATTACATATATTTAATAAGAAATTTTATAAATATTTTTTATTTAATTCTATTTATTAATAAGACTTACAGATTCTTCAATGTGGAATTACTTGGAATAACTAAATTTCCTTCTAATAGATTATTTCTAATATCTCTAATAATTGAATAATATTTATGGATTTATATACAAAAAATTTTACATTAATAAAATTATTTTTTTAAGTTTTATCTATATTCTTTTTATTTTTTACATTTAATATATATATTTTATTTATGGAAATAAAAAATGTATGATTTTATATATTTCAAAATATATAATAAATTTTCATTTTTATCTTTATCTAAAAATTTATAAAACAATTTATAAAAATACTAAAAAAACAAAAGGAATAATGAAATCTTTTTAAAAAATAATAAAATATAAATATATTTATACAATTAAATAATATAAAAAGAACATAAATATATATTTATTCATATTTTTTTTTTAAAAATAATGAATAAACATTAAATTTTAATTCCTTAATACTTCTAGATTTGGGAAATTATCTACAAATGTTTGAACAGTAAGGTTTTCATTTTTTTTTAATAAAGAATATAAATTTCTATATATAATTAAATATATATATATTAATAATATATTAAAATCAATTTAAAATATAAAATATTTTAAAAACTATCGTATATTCAATATTTAATATTATTATTATAATTGTTATAAATTTTACAATTTAATATTATGGTTTTGACTTTCGTCCCATTTAACAATATCATCATTTTTACAACAATTGTCCCTATAATTTTCAACTTTTTCTACATCAATTAAAATTTTAAGTTTTTTGTATTCCTTAACAGGTATGGAATAAGTTAATACAAAAATATTAGAAAAAATTAAAAATTAAGTGTAAAAATTCATTCTTCTTTTTTAATTATACTTAATATATGATATTCTCTATTTATTTATTTATTTATTTATTATTTATTTATTTATTATTTATTTATTTATTTATTTTATTTTATTTTTACTTTTATCTTCTTTTATAAATACTTAAAATATTTTTTTATTTCAATTCAAAAAGGTACATTTCTCAAATTTTTAATAAATAGATAAATAAATAATAAAATGAATAAATAATAAATAAATAAATAATAAAATAAATAAATAAAAGATTTATAATAATATTTAAAAATAATAAATAATTAAATTAATATTTTTTATTTTTTATTTTATTATTTTTTTTATTTATTTAATAAAATAAAATAACTAATAATTATAGAATTATTTTATAGATTATTGAATTAATAAATAAAAATAATAATTATAATAATAAAATTTAATAATGATAATAAATATTAATTATTTAATAAATAAAAAAATAAAAGTTTTAAATATTTAAACATTAAATATTAAAAAATAATAATAATAATTAAATATTTAACTATAAATTAAAATAACTTTTTTTTTTGTATTTTTACCATATTATTTATAACTATCTCTTTTATTAAAAAAAAAAAAAAAAAAAAAAAAAAAAAAAAAAAAAAAAAAAATTATTTTAAAAAAAAAATTTTATATACTATATATTAAAATTCCTTTTTTTTTATTTTTACTTGATTATTTATAACTATTTCTTTTATTAAAAAAAAAATAATAATAATTTTAAAAAGGATTTATATATAACTATATATTAAAATAAAAAATTTTTTTTTACTAAATTTTATAGAAATATCTCTTTTATTAAAAATATTTATTAATATTTATTTAATGTTAACTTATTTTTATTAAAGTTTAAGATTTTATAAAATTCTGAGTAAGAATTTAAAAGGTGTAAAAATGATCATTTAATTATTTAAATATTATTTTATAATGCTAATAATTATATCTTAAATTATTATCCTTTACTTCTTTTAAAATTATTTATTTTTTTTATTTTTCTATATATTTAAAATTATTATTAGTTTTACTTATATTTTGAAAAATTATAAAATATGTGATAAAATATTTTATTTTTTAAAGCTTTAATAATACATATTTATTATTATATTTTATATAATTTATTAATATTATTTTTTTTTTAAAAAAAAAAAAAATTATTTATTTATTTATTATAGTTTTATTTAGTTATTTTTTATTTACTTATTTATTTAAATTACATATATTATTTATTTATTTATTTTATTATTAGTTTATTTATTTATTAACTTTTAAAAAATTTTTGAGAAATGAAACTTTTTGAAATGAAATTTTTCGAAATACATCTCTCCCATATATATTTTTATATGTTATAATTGAATGTGAGGTATTTTAAAAAATCTTAAATTACTAATAAATTTACTAATAAATTTTTTTAATAAAAGAAATATTTATAAATAATCCAGTAAAAAAAAAAAAAAAAAAAAAAAAAAAAAGATGAGGACATCTTAAAAAAAGGAAGTTAAAAAGTAGCACATAGTTAGGATAATTTTAGGTGGTATCTACTTTTTTTATTTTTTATTTTTTTTTATTTTTTATTTTTTTTATTTTTTATTTTTTATTTTTTTATTTTTTATTTTTTTTATATTTTATTTTTTATTTTTAAAATTTTATTTATTATTAATAATTCCTTTTTTTTATTTCTATTTTATTTTTTATTATTAATTATAAAACTTTTTACTTTTTATTTTCATTCCTCTTTCTATTTTTTCATTTCTATTTGATTTTTTATTTTTTAATTATCAATCTTTTTATTTTTTATTAATAATTCTTTTTTTTTTTTATATTTTATTTTTTATATTTTATTATCAATCTTTTTATTTTGTTTTTATTATTTGTTCCTTTTTTTTTATTATTTTTATTTTATTTTTTACTATTAATTATAAAACTTTTTATTTTTTATTATTATTAATAGTTCTTTTTAATAAATTTATAATAATAATAATAAAATTTAATATTTTTATTATTATTAAAAATCATTAACTATTTTTTTTTATCCAATAAATAAAAATATAATAAAAAAAAATTCTTTTAATTATTTATATTTTATAAATTTTTTTATTTATTATTATATTATAATAAATTTATTATTTATTTAATTTTATTATTTATTTATTTATTTATTTATTTATTTATTAAAATTTTGAGAAATGACACACACTCAATATATATATATAACAAAATAAAATAATTAAAAATAAAACTTGATAAATTTATAAATTATTTATATATTTACATGATATAAAATCTGTGTTATAAATTTTATATTTCTATTAATTTTATGTGTTTGTATAGAATTTATGATATTACATAAATCAATTTTATTTCACGTCAAATCACAGTGTAAATCAGTTTTTATTTTTATTTTTATTTTTTTTTTTTTGGTGTATACCGCCCTTTGAAGGAATATTGAGGTAGTTACAACACTTCCATATAGGCAGAATTGTCACTGCTGGACAGCTTTACTGAGTATTCAGCATTGGCGCTCTGACATGTATATTATTGATGAGAATTTTCTTTCTTGTACGCTTTTTTTCAGTGTGCTTCTCCAATTTCTAACTTCCTTTTGAAGTCAAGGTCCGTATAATCTAATCCATGGAGATTCGTACTAACTCACTTGCAATTTAGTAGAATATCTACATGGATACATGAAATTATATATCCCAAATGTTAAATTTCCTTGTAAATATATTAAATGACAATATTTGCCCAACCCTCTCTGGCCCACAGTTAGGCCTAACAATATATCTTGTCTACATTACTTATGATATTTTAGAATAATAATATATAGATAATAGGATATACTTTCCTGTAACCCTAGCCACTCTATTCCGTAAATACCTCTTGTGAAGGAAAATATTGGAAAATGGTCAACCTGATTCATATACTATATATGATTTATTAATTTATTCTTATGTAATGATCAATTAACTTAATTAAAACATTTATATCATAATTCAACAAAATCATTTTTTAAGTTTTCCATTATCAATTAATTTGAATTCCATAGTTTTTATATTTTTCAATTAAAATATTTTATGTTTTTTTTTTTTTTTTGCTTTATATTTCTGTACTTTTCCTTTTATAATTATTATAAAACAAAGATTGTTATTGCTTTAATGCATATATTAATTTATAAAAAGAAGGTTTTTTTTTTTTTTTTTTTTGAAAATAAACAATTTAAATAATTATAAGAAAATTCTGATTTTAATACATTATTTGTATATGTTCTATATTGTTAAAAAAAATATATTAAAAAAATTATAAAAATTGAAATTATTTTGATATTTTCTAAAATTATCAAAAATTAGTCATTATTATTTGTTTCATACCACAATTTTACTATAAATATCAATTATATATTCAGGATTTATATAAGGTAAGTTCGAAATCACTTTACAATAAATATATATTATTATGTTTTACTTCATAAAGCATAATTCTTTTTTTTAAAAAAGCTCTAATGCTTTTTTTATAGTGCTAAAAATAGTATTTAATATTTATATTAGAATTTTTTTTTTCTGCTGCATTAAATATGCCTTTTTTAAAATCACAATGAAAAAATTTTTGAAGTAATTATTGTATTATTATTACATTTATTAGCTGTTTTTTTTTTTATTTATTATTGATTTATTTCTTCAAATAACATCTTATAAGTAGCTTATTCTTTATTTTTTTTAATATCGAAAAAAAAAAGTATAAAAACTACCCAAATCTTTAACCTAAATTCCAATAATAACCACTTAATAACTAAATTTAAGTTTTATATAAAAATTATCATCTGTAAATATTTCATCATTATATTTCATAAATAATTTAAGGAAGATATAATATAATGGTAATTCATAACATAAAATAGGGGCATTCTAACAATAATAGTAATATTAAATCTAGCGTGAAATGGGTTTAAGACAATAACTAATTTAATATAATCATAATGTAAACCTTTGTGATAAAAGGTATAATAAAATAATAGATATAACTATGAGTTATATACAAACAGATGATGTTTATCCATCTATAAATTATACTTATTGATTGCAAAATATTCAAAAAATTATAATTAATAATTGATTCTTTGTAATGATTATTTAAAAAACATACTTATTTTGGAAATGAATAAAAATAATAACCTAAATAAAGAAAATAACAAAAATTAGCCGAACAAGAAGAAATTAATTGAAATATTGAATCTTAATAAATTATGAAACAATTTACATTATTTACTAATAGGTTTAAATGGCTAGAATAATAATATAATTATTTATAAATGTAATCAATTATAATAACACCTCCAAAATTTTCATCATCATTACAAATATATTTAAGAAATTATTTTAACAATATTTAAATCGAATTAAATTAATTATTATAAAGTAAATATTATTTTATTCATATAATATTAAATGAAGTCAATTTAGAATATAAATAATTAATAATTTAATAATATCAAGTCAATATATATAAAATAAAAAAATAATAATAATATTAATAATATTAATAATAATAATTATAATATGAAAAAAAATATAATCATTAAAAACTTTTTATTTGTTATTTTATTTTATTCAAACTGTACTTCTTATTTATATCTCTACTATTTATTATATTTTATTTTATTTTATTTTATTTTATTTTATTTTATTTTATTTTATTTTATTTTATTTTATTTTATTTTATTTTATTTTATTTTATTTTATTTTATTTTATTTTATTTTATTTTATTTTATTTTATTTTATTTTATTTTATTTTATTTTATTTTATTTTATTCAATCTGTACTTTCTTATTTAATATTCTACTTTTTATTTTATTTTATTTTATTTTATTTTATTTTATTTTATTTTATTTTATTTTATTTTATTCAATCTGTACTTTCTTATTTAATATTCTACTTTTTATTTTATTTTATTTTATTTTATTTTATTTTATTTTATTTTATTTTATTTTATTTTATTTTATTCAATCTGTACTTTCTTATTTAATATTCTACTTTTTATTTTATTTTATTTTATTTTATTTTATTTTATTTTATTTTATTTTATTTTATTTTATTTTATTTTATTTTATTTTATTTTATTTTATTTTATTTTATTTTATTTTATTTTATTTTATTTTATTTTATTTTATTTTATTTTATTTTATTTTATTTTATTTTATTTTATTTTATTTTATTTTATTTTATTTTATTTTATTTTATTTTATTTTATTTTATTTTATTTTATTTTATTTTATTTTATTTTATTTTATTTTATTTTATTTTATTTTATTTTATTTTATTTTATTTTATTTTATTTTATTTATTTATTTTATTTTATTTTATTTTATTTTATTTTATTTTATTTTATTTTATTTTATTTTATTTTATTTTATTTTATTTTATTTTATTTTATTTTATTTTATTTTATTTTATTTTATTTTATTTTATTTTATTTTATTTTATTTTATTTTATTTTATTTTATTTTATTTTATTTTATTTTATTTTATTTTATTTTATTTTATTTTATTTTATTTTATTTTATTTTATTTTATTCAATCCGTTCTTTATATTCATATTCAATATTTATTTTATTTTATTTTATTTTATTTTATTTTATTTTTATTAATACTTTACTCTTTTATATTACTTCACTATTTATTTTATTTTATTTTATTTTTATTAATACTTTACTCTTTTATATTACTTCACTATTTATTTTATTTTATTTTATTTTTATTAATACTTTACTCTTTTATATTACTTCACTATTTATTTTATTTTATTTTATTTTTATTAATACTTTACTCTTTTATATTACTTCACTATTTATTTTATTTTATTTTATTTTTATTAATACTTTACTCTTTTATATTACTTCACTATTTATTTTATTTTATTTTATTTTTATTAATACTTTACTCTTTTATATTACTTCACTATTTATTTTATTTTATTTTATTTTTATTAATACTTTACTCTTTTATATTACTTCACTATTTATTTTATTTTATTTTATTTTTATTAATACTTTACTCTTTTATATTACTTCACTATTTATTTTATTTTATTTTATTTTTATTAATACTTTACTCTTTTATATTACTTCACTATTTATTTTATTTTATTTTATTTTATTTTATTTTATTTTATTTTATTCAATCTGTACTTTATATTCATATTCAATATTTATTTTATTTTATTCAATCTGTTCTTTATATTCATATTCAATATTTATTTTATTTTATTTTATTTTTATTAATACTTTACTCTTTTATATTACTTCACTATTTATTTTATTTTATTTTATTTTATTTTATTTTATTTTATTTTATTCAATCTGTACTTTATATTCATATTCAATATTTATTTTATTTTATTCAATCTGTTCTTTATATTCATATTCAATATTTATTTTATTTTATTTTATTTTTATTAATACTTTACTCTTTTATATTACTTCACTATTTATTTTATTTTATTTTATTTTATTTTATTTTATTTTATTTTATTTTATTTTATTCAATCTGTACTTTATATTCATATTCAATATTTATTTTATTTTATTCAATCTGTTCTTTATATTCATATTCAATATTTATTTTATTTTATTTTATTCAATCTGTATTTTATATTCATATTCAATATTTATTTTATTTTATTTTATATTATTTTTTTTTTATCAGTAATATTTTATAATAACATTTAATTAATATATTTTTTATTGCTTGTAATATGTGTTATGTAAACTATATTTTGACATGAATAATGAATAATTTATTTACTAAATATATATATTTGTATGATTTATTGATTTGTTAATTCTTTTTTTTATAAATAAATAGTGAAATTGTATAAAATAGTAAAGTATTAACTAAAATAAAATAAATTAAAATAAAATAAAAAAAATAAAATAAAATAAAATAAAATAAAATAAATAGTAGAATATAAATATAAAGTACAGATTGAATAAAATAAAATAAAATAAAATAAAATAAATAGTAGAAATATGAATATAAAGTACAGATTTAATAAAATAAAATAAAATAAAATAAAATAAAATAAAATAAATAGTTGAAATATAAATATAGAGTACAGATTGAATAAAATAAAATAAAATAAATAGTTGAAATATAAATATAGAGTACAGATTGAATAAAATAAAATAAAATAAAATAAAATAAATAGTTGAAATATAAATATAGAGTACAGATTGAATAAAATAAAATAAAATAAATATTGAATATGAATATAAAGAACGGATTGAATAAAATAAAATAAAATAAATATTGAATATGAATATAAAGAACAGATTGAATAAAATAAAATAAATATTGAATATAAAGAACGGATTGAATAAAATAAAATAAAATAAATATTGAATATGAATATAAAGAACAGATTGAATAAAATAAAATAAATATTGAATATAAAGAACGGATTGAATAAAATAAAATAAAATAAATATTGAATATGAATATAAAGAACAGATTGAATAAAATAAAATAAATATTGAATATAAAGAACGGATTGAATAAAATAAAATAAAATAAATATTGAATAAAATAAAATAAATATTGAATAAAATAAAATAAATATTGAATAAAATAAAATAAATATTGAATAAAATAAAATAAATATTGAATAAAATAAAATAAATATTGAATAAAATAAAATAAATATGAATAAAATAAAATAAATATTGAATATAAAGAACGGATTGAATAAAATAAAATAAAATAAATATTGAATAAAATAAAATAAATATTGAATAAAATAAAATAAATATGAATAAAATAAAATAAATATTGAATATAAAGAACGGATTGAATAAAATAAAATAAAATAAATATTGAATAAAATAAAATAAATATTGAATAAAATAAAATAAATATTGAATAAAATAAAATAAATATTGAATAAAATAAAATAAATATTGAATAAAATAAAATAAATATTGAATAAAATAAAATAAATATTGAATAAAATAAAATAAATATTGAATAAAATAAAATAAATATTGAATAAAATAAAATAAATATTGAATAAAATAAAATAAATATTGAATAAAATAAAATAAATATTGAATAAAATAAAATAAATATTGAATAAAATAAAATAAATATTGAATAAAATAAAATAAATATTGAATAAAATAAAATAAATATTGAATAAAATAAAATAAATATTGAATAAAATAAAATAAATATTGAATAAAATAAAATAAATATTGAATAAAATAAAATAAATATTGAATAAAATAAAATAAATATTGAATAAAATAAAATAAATATTGAATAAAATAAAATAAATATTGAATAAAATAAAATAAATATTGAATAAAATAAAATAAATATTGAATATGAATATAAAGTACAGATTTAATAAAATAAAATAAAATAAAATAAAATAAATAGTAGAAATATAAATATAAAGTACAGATTTAATAAAATAAAATAAAATAAAATAAAATAAACAAAAAAATTCAAATATTCAGTTTAATAAAAAGCAATAATAATAAAAGATTTTTTTTTCTTTTTTTATACTTCTAGTATTATTACCATAAAGAAAGCACTATTATGTTATTATTTATATCTATATATATAAATTTTATATATCAGTATTTAGCAAAAAAAAAAAAAAAAAAAAATTCATTATATTCCTAAATTTTAACTTAACCAAATTCAATAATTTAACTAAAGTTTCACAAATAAATAATAATATTATTAATAATAAATAAATAATAAAAAGGATCAATTAATAATTATTATCAAGAAAAAAAAAAAAATTTATAGTAGTGATATTTTATAAAATAATATTTATATTATACGAAGCTATTTTCAAAATATTTATAATATACAAATTAAGCTAGCATATAAGATATTTAGGTATTTATACGCATTTATTACTATATCTTTATATATATATATATATAGAAAATTATCATCGGACTTATAATAATAATTAATATATATTATATATATATATTAATATAAATTAATTTTTTAATAAAAAAAAAAAAAAATTGTTTTTATGAATCATTCTATTTATTAATTCTTATGTAACTATTCCTTTTAAAAGATATTATATATGCATCGATATATGTTTTTTAATACATTTTTTTTTTTTTTTGTCCTGACCTTTTAAAAAAATATATTAATAAATTAATAATAAATTAAATAGGATAAAACAATTTGTTTGTTCAATTTTGAAATAACCCTAATTAAAATATAAGAATAGTATCAAAAAATTTAAAGATTAATAATAAAAAAACAAATTAATTGTTATACAAAAAAAATATATATATATATACATATATTTGTTAAGGGTCGTTTCGCAATGTGGCCTATAATATTTTTAAATCAAAGCCACACATTTTTAAGATATTCTAGACAATCATAAATAAATATATAAATATTTATTATTTCAAAAGAAATAATAATATATTTTTCAATTAAATATATTATTAAATAACTATTTCAAAAGAAATAATAATATATTTTATTAAAAAAGAATTATAAAAAAATTATTTTACAATTGAATATTAATAAATTATATATAATAAAAAGAATATCTGTTATTTATTTAATTTTTATTTAATAAAACAAGCCACATATATAAATACGCCATATTGAGAAATGAATTAATGAGAAATACAGTAGATTCATTGTTAAAATGTTAATATAACCCTTTTCTTTAATATCTAAAAATTTATTAAAAATCTTTTTTTTTATGATTTCTCTAATCCTTACTAATTTTTTTTATATTATTTTAAAAAAAGACATTTATTATAATATTTAATGCATAATAATACATAATAATAAATAATAAATAATAAATTATGAATAATAAATAATTGAATAATAAATAATAAATAATAAATAATAAATAATAAATAATAAAAAATAAATAATAAATAATAAATAATAAATAATAAATAATAAATAATAAATAATAAATAATAAATAATAAAAAATAAATAATAAATAATAAATAAGTAATAATAAATAATAAATAATAAATAATAAATAATAAATAATAAATAAGTAATAATAAATAATAAATAATAAATAATAAATAAGTAATAATAAAAAATAAATAATAAGTAATAATTAATAAATAATAATAGTAATAATTATTAATTAATAATAAATAATAAATAATAAATAATAATAAATAACAATAAAAATAAAAATTTTTAATATTAATATAATTTTTTATAATTAAAATAATTAATTATAAAAAATTATATTAATATTAAAAAGATGAATTAATAGTAATAATTCATTGATATAAAAGTAAATTATTAAATATAATAAGCAATAATACTATAATATGTGGTTTAAAGAAAACCAATTTTAATTGATTAATAAAATACAATATAATATAATATAATATAATATAATATATGTGCTTTGTTTTAACTAAACTACCAATTTTTATTGGAGTACAATAATTAAGAAGAGTAACAATAATAGTAAATAAAAGATAAATTATATGTTATGTCATAGAATAACAATATATGAAATAAATTAATTTATATGATATGTCATAGAATAATAATATATGAATTAAATTAAAGTTTTGTGTAAGTAAAAAAAAAAAAAAAAAAAAAAATAAACTTTTATTCATGTTTCATTTAATAAAAGAGGTTAAGTTATCAAGTAATTCTATTATTCAATTTCAAATTATTAGTATAAAACTTAATAAATAAGATTCTTTCATGCGGTGAACTCTAATTTATAATAAAATATTCTTGTTAAATTATCAATTTAGAGTTGACGTTTTTTTTATTATTATTAGGTATCTTATTATATATTATTAAAGTATTATTTATATAATGTTTATTTTTTTTTTTTAATGATATATTTTTATTATTTTTTTTTTATATTGATGTATTAATACATTATTCAATTATTAATTATTATTTTTTTGATAATATTTAATTATTGATTTATGTTATTTTTAGAGGATGAAAAATCTATTATTTAATAATTCTTTATTTTCAAAATGGAATATATCAAATATAGCGAATATTTTAATTTTATTTACTAAATGCTCATCATGATTATCTTTATATGTTACAAATATGTGTTTATGTTTTGTGAGTGTATAATTACTATTTTTAGAGGATATAAAATTTATAAATTTTAATATATAATATATAATATATATAATACATATTTATTTTATTATTTTTTTTTTTTTTTAAAAAGTAAATTAATTATTCATCTTTATTCATCTTTTTTCATATAATCTTCTTTTTCTATTTTTTTAAGATATAAAATATATATAAAGTATAATATATATTAATATAATAAATAATATATATAAATTATAATATATATATATTAATATAATAAATAATATAAAATAAATAATATGTAATAAATAATTAATAAGTAATAAATAATGAATAATATATATAATAAATAATATAAAGTATATTATTATAGACATATGACAATGGTTTATTCATTTAATTATAATGATTAGTAATAAACTATTTTATTCATAATATAATATATTCATAAGTATATCATATTAATTAAAAAAGTTTTCCATTAATAAAAATACTTTATTAATATTTAAATTTTATTATGATTCAAGTTTCACAAATTATTTAATTTCTATTTTTAATAAAAGTTACGCAATGATTTAAACTTTTTTTTTTTTTGTACTTTAAAATTATTATTATATTAAAGAGAAAATAAAAATTTCCATCATTATCCATTATAGTAAACTTAATAAAATAAAAAAGCAAATAAAAATATAATAATATTTAAATTTAAAAAAATAAAAATAAATAAAAAAGCAAATAAAAATATAATAATATTTAAATTTAAAAAAATAAAAATAAATATAAGTTATAATAATAAATTTTTTAATAATAAAATATCAAGAGAATAGAAATTAATAAAACTTATTATAATAGAAGATTAATAATAAAATATCAAGAGAATATTAATAAAATTTATTATAATAGAAGATTAAGATTAAGAATAATAAAACTTTTTATAATATAAACATAAGAATAGGAATAATATAATTGTTCATAAATCAATAAAAAAATTTTTGATAAAAATTTTATTATTTATTTTCCCTATAAATGAAACTGGTGTGCACTCGCCATGGTAAGTATTACTGTTGCTAGACTCTATAAATGCTGACCTGTGAGAGGATTAGTGTAGTTTGTTCCTCCTTCATCGTTATTAATTCATTGAAAAGAAGACCATCGTATTAAGCTGCATATAGTGAATATCTTTCATTTTAACAATGCATAGAGAAAGTTCCTTGTTGACACTGAAACGGTATAGCCAAGAATCCAATGAGTGTCTGATACATTTAAGGTAGAAACTGGAGGCCCTATTGACCTTCACTCCCATTAATCCTAGCCAAAAAAATATTAATATTTATTATCTAATGTTTATTATTATTTATTATTTATCTATTATATATTATTTACTTATTTATTTATTATATATTTATTATTTATTATTTATTATATTATTTGTCATTTATTATATTACTTATTATTTATTATATTACTTATTATTTATTATATTATTATTTATTATATTATTTATTATTTATATTTAATATATATACTATTTGATATTTATTAATTATTTTAATTCTTAAATTTTTATTTAATTAATTTTATTGTTAGTTTATTTGTTCAATTTTTAATAATTTTAATTATTTAATTAAAAATAAATTATTTTTTTATTCTTTTTATATATATTTTTATTTGAATGGAAATTTTAATATTTGAATTTAATTAATATTTTAAATTATTTTCCTTTGTTGTGTTTCACAAATAATAAATACTAAAACAATATGACAAACTATATTATTTATTTTTTCTATAATTTTATTTTCTATAAAATTATTACATTTGTGTTTATTACTATATATTGTGATATATTATATCCTATTTTTTTTTATTATAAATCATTTTATTTCAGTATATATTATTATAATAGAATTTCTATATTTATTTTATATTTAATTTATTATATTTATTTAAAATTATATTTATTTTATATTTAATTTATTATATTTATTTATAATTATATTTATTTTATATTTAATTTATTTATAAGTATTTATAAAGATTAGATAGAGATTAAATACTCATAAAATTTTCTTACCCCTTTAAAATTAAAATTTCAATCTATTTTTAATTAATATAATATATTATAATATGAACAAAAAAGTTCCATAAAGTTTAAATATATTATTATTATTATTATTTTTTTTTTTAAAAAAAAAAAAACATTGTAAATTAGATCAACATCAAACTATGATAGAAAAGGAAATTATTAGTTATAAGTGTGAAGAAAAAATGTGAAATATACATGTTCTATTATTATAATAACTGAATAAATAGATGAAAATAAAATGAAAAAGTATTTGGTGAATAAAAAATAGCTATAAAAAGTAATCATATATATTAAAATAGAAATTATTTAATAAATCAATAGAAAAAGTTTGTTTTATAAAATAAAGATTCATATAATATTAATAAATTAGGAATGAATGGCTTCATTTACCATGAATAAATATTAAAGTTTTTATTATTATTATTATTTTTTTACATTCTAATTATTATATAAACAAAACTAGTATATTATCATTTTATTGTTTTATTTATATTGTTTTTGGCTATAATAATAATTAATGACAAAACTTTGTATACAACATTTACAATAGAATCAAAATTTGATTTAACCTTTAAACTAATTTGATTATATTATTTATTTATTTATTGATTCATTTTATTAATTAGCATCATTAAATTTTAAAAAGAAAATAATTTAAAAAGTTTTATGTATAAAATAATAATTGAAAGTGCTTTTTTTTTTTTTATTTTAATATTCTATTTTTAATTATTATTTTGTATCTTTAAATCTTCATATTATGTTAAAAGATTCATAAAGCATTTGAAAAAAATAATAAGAGATAATTAAAAAATGATTATTATTATTATATTTTGTTTTTGTCTTTTTTTCCCCTGGTTTATCTTTTTTTTTTTTTTTTTTTTTTACTTCAAATTCTCAATTTATGTGTTCCACATATATAAAAATGTTATCCACTCTTTCAGGTATCATATAAATAAATAAAATTATAAATAAATAGATTATTAAATAAATAACTAAATAAATATAAATATAATTAAATAAATAAATAATTAATTAATTAAATACATACTAAATATTAGTATATAAACTTTTTTTCTTTTTAATTTATATTAATATTTAGTTAATTTATCCCTTTTTCTTTAGTTTTTAAATATATTGTTATTAGTATAATATATATCATTATTTTATTTTATTTTATTTTAATTTAATTAATTTCTAATTAATTAATAATTAGAAAGTAAACTTTATTTTTTTTTTTTTTTCATTTTAAATATTACATTGGACTTCGTAAATTTATAAATTATACTCCAAAAAAAAAAAAAAATTTAGAGTGTTATTATTGTTGAAATAATATGAGATAGGAGCATACACCATAATATTATTAAATAATATGCGTATATATATATAAAAAAGAAGACATTTAATTAAGAAATATTAATTATTTCATTTTATATATGAAATTAAATAATATTATTGTTTTAATTATTAAAAAAGTTCTTTTTTTTTTTATTATGGTCTTATAAATATTTATAAATTTATATGTATTAATTTATATTTTTTTTAATAAAATTAAAAATAAATAGTTAATTTTTTTTAAATAAAAATAAGAGTACACATCGATTATTATTATTTTTTTTTAAATAAAAGGGAATTGAATTTTAAGTTTATTTTTTAACTAATGAAGAAACTTTGTTAATATGATTTAATGATTTATTATTATTGATTTTAAATATGCTTTGTTTTATAAATTGTATATTTTTTATTTTATTTTTATTTTCATATATTATATAATATTATTTATTGTGTTTTAGTGTTGGTTTGTAGATTTGAATAACCAATAAAGAGTTTATTTTTAATTTAATAAACCTTTTTTTGGTAATAATTTATTTCATTTTAATTTTCATATTATATAAAATTTTTTACTATTTACTAATATTTTTAAGGCTTATATTATATTATTATATATATTGTTTTTAATTTTTATTGTATATAAAGTTTTCTTATTCATATAAACGTTTTAAAATTTTTAATATATTAATGTCTAGTGTTTTAGAATATAATATATAAAGTTTTAAGAATGAATCTTAAAAATTAATTTATAAAATAAATTAAATAGTAAATTGTCGAAAATTATCTTTTTTATTTTATTTTTATTTCTAAATAAATTAAAAAAGAAAAAAAAATTAATAATATATTATATAAATATATTATAATTATAATGAATGAGTAAATCCATTCTTTCATTCTAGTTTTTTTTCTTTTTTTAAAAAAATTTTTTTTAAAAAAAATTTTATATAAATATCTTAAATTTTTCTTTCAAAATAAATCTTCATAAATTGTTTTAAAATCATCCTTTATAAAGGGAATAAAACATTTTAAATAAAAAAAATAAAATAAATTAAAATAAATAAAAAAAATATATATTTATATATTTTTATTTAAGATATACTTAATAAACTTTATAGACTTTAATATAAATTAAAATAAACAACATGAAGACTCTTACTTTATTCACTACTTTATTAGCTGCTACTGCTGCTAAGAAGTGTATTGTTAAGGACACTACTAACCCATCCAAGGCTGAAGGTAGTGAAACCGAAACTATTGAAGGTGAACTTAACAATGATGTTGATTCTGCTGACGAATCTGAAAACAACGGTGATGATAACGAACCATTAGATTTATCTACTGTTGACTACGGAGACAATGTTGATATGACTGATCTTAAGAAGCTTCCAGCTGACTTCAAGTGGGGTGCTGCTACTGCTGCTTACCAAGTTGAAGGTGCCTGGAATGAAGATGGTCGTAAGGAATCTGTTTGGGATTACTTCACTCACCTTTACCCAAAGAATGTTGAATCTGGTGACAGAAGCATTGATTTCTCTACCAATGGTAACAGAGCTTGTGATTCTTACCACAAGTACGAAGAAGATATTAAAATGTTAAAGATTATGAACGCTAAGTACTACCGTTTCTCTATTTCTTGGTCTCGTCTTTTCCCAGATGGTCAAGCTAAGAAGGTTGATGGTAAGTGGAATGTTAACGAAAAGGGTGCTGAATACTACAATAATCTCATTAATGCTCTTCTTGACAACGAAGTTATTCCATTCGTTACTCTTTACCACTGGGATCTTCCATATGCCCTTCATGAAAAGTATGGTGGTTGGTTAGATTACCACTCCCAATACGATTTCGCTAATTATGCCGAATACTGTTTCGAAGCCTTTGGTGACCGTGTCAAGAACTGGATTACCATTAACGAACCATGGGTTAACTGTGTTTCTGGTTACCGTCTTGGTCCAGGTAAGGCTCCATACAGATGTACTGGTGAAGCCCCACGTAAGCTCCAAAACGATACTACTGGTCTTGACTTAGAAGGTGGTTGTTCCTACGAAATTGGTCCATCTCAATACTCTCCAGAATCTGAAGTTCTTCCAGCTAACCGTGCCCCACAAAAGTTAGAAGATGTCTGGTGTTCTCACAATATTCTTCTTGGTCACGCTCAAGCTGCCAAGGTCTACCACGACAAGTTCCAAAAGAAACAAAAGGGTCTTATTGGTATTACTATTGATGGTGAAGCTCAAATTCCATGGGTTGAAGCCGGTATTTCTAAGAAGGAATACGAAAACAACAAGAAGTACGCTAACCTTGCTGCTGAATTCCGTATTGGTTGGTACTCTGACCCACCAATGACTGGTGACTACCCAGCTTCCGTTAAGGAAAGAATGGGTAAGGACTTACCAGAATTCACTAAGGAACAAAAGGAATTATTAAAGGGTTCCTCTGACTTCTTAGGATGGAACACTTACACTGCTCACTGGGCTGCTCAAGTTAAGAACGAAGATGGCTCCTACGTTGAACCACCAACTGCTGAAGAAGCTAACTTTGATAACTCTAAGAAGGATATGTGGGATGATAACTGTAAGGGTCGTGGTGATGGTTGGACTTGTATTCCACCAACTCTTGGTTCCCAAGCTGGTTCTTCCTGGAACACCAAGTTTGGTCCAACTATTCGTGTTGGTCTTAACTGGTTCAATGACCGTTACAAGGGTTTAATTAAGAACGGTATTGTTATCACTGAAAACGGTTGTGCTCAACCAAACTACAAGGTTTCTCGTGCTAATGATAATGTTACTAAGGAATACTTTGAATCCATCGGTCAACCACAATATGCTGACACTTACGGTGAAGAAGAAATTGAAGATGAAAAGAACATTGATGGTACTATCTTACACGATAAGTACCGTATGGATTGGTACGACCAATACCTTAAGAACCTTCGTCTTGCCTATGCTGTCGATGGTATTGATATCCGTGGTTACATGGCCTGGTCTTTAGTTGATAACTTCGAATGGGAAAACGGTTACGAAACTCGTTTCGGTATGACTTACATTGACTTCTA
This sequence comes from Neocallimastix lanati (nom. inval.), assembly GCA_016946835.1. Taxonomy (NCBI): domain Eukaryota; kingdom Fungi; phylum Neocallimastigomycota; class Neocallimastigomycetes; order Neocallimastigales; family Neocallimastigaceae; genus Neocallimastix; species Neocallimastix lanati (nom. inval.). The sequence continues at coordinate 970,214 of JACVTC010000059.1, forward strand.
CAATGATGAAGAATTAACTCGTAAGCCAAAGGATTCTCTTGAACACCTTGCTCAATGGTACCTTGAAAATGTTGAACAAGCTTAAATTTTTTAATTTTTTTTTATAAATTTAAGTTGAAAGTATATTTTAAATTAAATATATTTAAAATATTTCAATAGTTTATAATGAATTATTAAATAATTTGTTTAAAATTTTATTTTAAGTAATTAAAATAATTTGAACAATTAATTTTTAATAATTTAAAATATTGAAATATAAATAGATTTAATCTTTAAAAATTATAAAGATTTAAATAATATAAGAAAATTTATAAAGAACAATCATAAAACAAAAAAAGAAGAATATTATAAAAATAAAATAAATTTTTTTTATTTTGAAGGTTTTTTCAATAAAGAATTAAAAATAAAGATTATATATATATATATTAAATATATAAATAAAGTATTAGAGAAATCTTATTTAATAATAACCGATTAATAACGGTAAATTTTAAATTGATTTCAAAACAAAAAAAATAATAAAAAAATTGTAATACTTTATATATATAAAATTTAAATATAAATAAAATAATAAAATAAATTAAAGTAAAAAAAAATTGAAAATCATCCTTTAGAAAAGGATATTGTTTCATCAAGAGTTTTTTCTTTTAAATTTATATATTTATTTTTTTTAAAGATTATGTATTATTAGGAAGTTTTTTAAAAAATATATGTTATTAGGAAGTTATAAAAATATATTTAATAAATACTTTGATATAGTATTTTTTAATTAGTTATAAAAAATTTATGCAAATTTAAAAAAATATATTCTGATATTTAGTTCTTGGAGGTTACTGCGGTATTTCTCCAATTGGTTATACCTATTGCTATTGGTAATATTGAAAATGTTTTTCAATATCAATGGTCTTTGTTCAATAGGTTCAAATCGAATCGTACTACTACTACTACTACTACTACTACTACCAAGAGCGTCAGTGCTGAAGAAACAGTAAGACAGACCAGCAGGGCTAGCGCAATCAATGAAGATCATAATTTTGTATCTTAAAATTATGATTAACATTGCGAAGTCAAAATTAATTATTATACTTCAGTATAATAATGCCCTTGTGAATTCTTACAAATATTAATTAAATGAAACTAGAATATATTATACCATTATTTTATTTTATTTTGTGTTTTATTTTTTGTTTATTTTTTTATCTTTTTTTTTTTTATTATTACATGTATTTTATCAAATATTTAATTAATAAAAATGAAACAAGTTTGCTGCCGTTAAAAAAAAAAAAAAAAAAAAAAAAATATTTCTTAAGTCTAAAAAAATTAAAAATATATTTTAATAAATAATATTCTTATAAATATTTTCAACTTAGCAAAGTATTATCTTACTTTTAAAGCTAGGGTTCCTTACTATGATATCCTATTCGTTGTAGCATTAGACAAGGTTGCCCATTATCACCAATTTTGTATAATTTATTCATTAATAATATTTTTAAATAATTATGATAAATATAATGTTAGTATTGATAATAAAAAATGTTGTGGTGGTCTTTTTTGTTGATAATATTGTTCTTATATCCCCCTTATAACCCTAACTATACTTATCTTGGTATTCCTTTTAGTGAATAGTTTTTGTGCTAAGGCGATGATTCGATGCTTTAAAAAGTGGAAAGATTCTTCTTGTATTATTTCTCATTTAGTCAAAAATATACCTACACTTTCTCACTATTCATGGACGAAAAAAGCACGGAGTTTAGCAGTACACAAGCACAGTAATAAACTTCCTGGAGAAATAAGGAAGTTTTACTGGGAAAATATTCATTATTCAAGCACTCCTGCGATCAGATCTACAAAATACAAGAAATTTAAATTTGGTTTTAAAAAATTTATTCATCGTCTATCACTTAAATATTCACAATTTTCTCTTGGATTTTTTTGGATTGGACGAATTAAATGTGGATTCAAATTTGATGTAAAAACGTATGTTAAAAGTAATCTAGTATCAGAAAATTGCCCAACATACTGCCCTTGTTGTGGTGAGAGTAACAGCATATCTAGTTTTACACACTGGATACTTTTATGTCCTAAATTTGAAGAATTTAGGCAACATTTCATTCCCTTTGTTGATGAAATTTTTATTAATTTTTCTCTAATTGTTCATGAGAAATCATTGAACATTCCTGATGATAAAGAGGAAGATTTTGATGATAATATCAATTTTTACGTGCTGTGTATCCTTCTTGGCGGAAATGCAGTATTTGAAATCTTAAAGATCGGCTCGGGGGAAAGAAGGCGACTTATTAATAATATTTTTCAATCACCTTCGAACGAGTCTTCTTTCCCGATTTCATATTTTGTGGGGCTTGCGGAATTCCTTACTAACGTTATGCCTATTGTGATTGGTGATTTTTACACCATGATCGATATGTATAGTGTTAGACCTACCGTTGTCAAGAGTGTCGACGTCGTAACGATAAGGCAAAGAAGAAATTCTGATACAGATTCGAATGATAATTTTCATCCACATGGGGTTATCTTCGATGAATGGGAAGAGTTAGAGGCCTTTTCGTCCTCGAAGCTCATAACGTAGTTTTTTAATATTAATATAAAAAAATTTCATGTATTTAAATTTCATGTATTTTTTAAAAAAAAATATTATTAAATAAAGTTTATTCCTAGTCTAAAAAAAAAAAAAAAAAAAAAAAAAAAAAAAAAAAAAAAAAAAAAACTTTTAGTGAATATTTATCATTGAAACCTATACAATCCAAATTAAACAGTAACTTAAATGTCAAGTTAAATTTGTACTTTCGATTTCCTATTAATAAATCTATTCCTCTCCCATTGAAGAAATATGTTTTAATTTCGTTTATTCTTAGTCTTGTTATATATTATGCTCCTCTCTTTGGTTCAAATAAGAGCAGATGTTCTAAAGCTCAAAAAATTATTAATAGAGGACTTTATTGGAGTTATGGATTTAAATCTCGCAATTCTTATGTTAGTCTCTATGATATTATTCGTGAATTGAGAATACCTCCTCTTTCAGCTGTCTGTGCTATATCTCAAATATGATGCTTTAGAAAATGGAAAAATTCATCATGCATTATTAATTATTTCACTAATAATATTCCTATGTCACATTACTCATGGACTAAAGAATCAAGGACTTTGAATAAGAAATTAAATGGTAAGAAAACAAGTGAAATAAAAAAAAGTTTAATTGGGAAAGAGAAGTTTTCAAACCCTCAAAAGCTAAAAAAGCAATTATTTACAAGGAGAATGATTTTGGATTTATTTCAGAAATCAGAAACTTAACATTTCAATATCCTAAGTATCAATTGGGATTCTTTTGGATTTCTCGAATTAGGTGTGGTTTTAAATTTGACATTAGTATTTCCATTAAAAGAAAAATCGTCTCAGAAGATTGCCCTAAATGTTGCCCTTGTTTGTGGTGTTAGTGTACCTAGCTTTTCTCACTGGATCTAATTTGATAGTTCTTCCTGAAATACCTTTGACTAAGATTTTATTTTTTGTTTTTTGAATATTTAATTTTAATTTATTTACTAATTTTTCCGTAATAAAATTACAAAAGGATCCTGAATCTAACATAAATTCAGAAGTTAATTTTTGAATTTTTTCATTTTTAATTGAAAAATTATTTAAGAATTTAATAGGAATATAAGATTTGAATAAAAGGAATGTAGATGGGAGGTTTGATTCATTGATTGAATCAAGTGTAGGAAAATTATAATAAATTGTTTTTAAATTTTTTGATGGTCTGGACTCCTTTTGAAGCCCATCAATTAGTTTTTTTTTTTTGGTTATTATTTTGATTATTATTGTTATTATTATTATTATTGAAATAATTATTGCTAGATTTATTTTTAGTATAATAATTATTATTATTATTATAATTCTTGTTATTGTTTACGTGTGGGCTTGAATGTTTCTTTCTCAAATTTTTATTACCATTATTATTTCTTAATTGGTCCTTGCTTTTAATATTATTTTCAAATAAGATACACTTAGTATAAATATCTCCAAGAGTTGTAGGGAATTCTTCCATTTTATCTATTTCTTCTTGGAATTTTGGGTGAAGTCCATTATAGAAAAATAAGACTAAAGCTTCTTCATCCCAAAACAGACCAGTAGTTAACGTTTTAAACTTTTCTATATAATCATTTATTTTACCGTATGAATGCTTTAATTTTACTAACTGAATCTTAGCCAATTTTTTACTTACATCATTCATGAAAGTTTTCTTTATATCACTTATTAATTCCTTTAGTGTTCCTGGATGATTGTTCTCGTTATAGGTAGCAATATACCAATTTCTTGCGCCCTCTCTCAAACGAGATTTAACAAAGTTTATTTTTACTTCTTCTGGTAAACCTAAGTTGGGATAAGTTGAGAAAGTATCTTCACATAATTGACAGAATAAATCTGTGTCATTAGTATTACCCGAAAAGAATCCAGGTTCAGGTACTTGTTGTAAATTATTAGAATAACTATTTTTCATGATGACATCATTGTCTGCATCGCGTCTGGTAGAAATAGATGCGTTATCGTCTTGACTTTGTGATAAAAGTTTGGATAGAAGAGGGTTCATCATTAGTACCAATTTTTATATCTAATTTTTCATTAAATATTTTAGTTAAATTAGAAAGTTGATTAATAATATTTTTATTATCTCTTTTAAGTGTATAAAATTTTTTCTGTAAGTCCTGGTTATATTTATTAAAATCTTATTTTAATAAAAAAATATCATTAACAGAAGAAGCCAATTAGGATACGGTAACTTGGGCGTCAGACCTTAATTTTCCATAAGTACCCTTACGATGTCATCTTCAACAGCCGTAATTATATAACTATATTTATTTTCATCGGTAGTAATGCCTTCCCTCTTAAACCAATCATTAATTTTAAAATTCCAGATTTCTGCGTCTCTACGAGATCCACCAATTCTTGGAGGAGTTCCAGTATCTACCCGATTTCCAGTAAAATTACTATTCTTCATTATTAGCAATTATTTTTAAAAATAATTATACTTTTTAAATTTTTGTATTTTTTTTTCTTTCTTTTTTTTTTTTTTTTTTTTTTTTTTTTTTTTTTTTTAAATATTTATATATACAATTATAATGTTTTTATATATATATTATTAATATTATTTAATATAATTATAAAATATTCCAAATTCTTATTTATTTTAAAACAATTTATTTGAACTATACTAAAATGAATGAAATAACATATATTTTATAACGTTTTCTTCACCAAAGATAAAATAATTATGAATAGCCAATAAAAAAAAATTAAAATTTTATATCCTAAACAGTATATATTAATTAATCTTAACTGAAGAGAATTTATTTAGATATATACAGATTTATAATTAATTAATAAAATTACTAAACACCACTACTTATAAATTACTTTTTACACAGCACATCCCCGATATCTCCACCAATTTTTGATATGTGGGACTTTTATGTGGAATGATTTATAAGCAGTGAGTTTTTAAAATAATTGTTGTTTAGTAAAATTTATTAATAAAATTATAATATTCGTACAATTAAAATAATAATTCTAATTCCTAAAATTTTACAAGAGAGTCCTCTATTTCAAATATAAATAATATAATCTATTTATAAGAAATAGGTAATATATTAATTATATATTCTAATATATAGAACTATATTAATTTTATATGAATTAAAGTATTATAATTATTATAATTATAATAATACATGTTGAAATAAAATAAAATAAAATAATTATTATCAAAAAGATATAAATTTAATATTTAATAATTATTATTAAATATACAAATATGTTACTACACACATTTGTTTTATATCAAATGTAGAATTGAAATTAATTATTAATATAAACCTTATTTATTAATATTCTCAGAATTATTAGGCCTAAGATAATCCTTTAAATATTAAACAAGAATTTATATTAATTATTAATTTTATAATTAAATATTATTTATAATTAAATAAATAAATAATATTTTTTAATTATTGAAATGTAAATAACTGAAATTGTGATTCCAATTCAGTTATAATTTCAACAAACTAAGAAAATATATTTATTATATTAAAAATAATTATAGATTATACTTCAAAGTGATACGTGATATTTATAAAACATCAATATCAATATTTATTTTATTTTATTTGGACGATAACAGTAGGAAATAATTGACAAAATAATATATTCTAATATTATATAGAATAATATACACAATAATAATATTCACACTTTATTATTTATTTTATTTATTTATTATCATTCATCAATAAAAATACATCATCAATATAAATATTTGTTAACTAGTTAAAATATAATTAAATCATTCAATAAAATATAATTAATTACTAAAATTTCTTATGTTATTAATGTAAACTAAATATAAAACTACACTAAACTATGCTAATAAACATGTTTATGGGTTAAATTCTCAATAAAACTAAATTAATATTAATAAAAGAACCCTTCCTTAAACTATTATTATTTACTAACTATATATATATTATTAACTAAATTATTATTAACCAATAAGATTTCATCAAATAATTTCTAACCTAAATTTCACTAAATTTTGGTATTTATAGTGGTACCGTATCAAAAGTGTTGAGGTTAATATTGTAAAAGGAGTGTGAACATTAAATAAATAGATAAATTAACTAACTACTAAATTACACTAAAAGAAATTATTACTACACATTATAAATTTTATTTAAAGAACTAATATTAAAAATATTTATTATTTATAAATTATATAACTATTTTATTGTTTAAAATACTTTATTAATATTAATATTTATTTTTATAACAATATGGGAAACCTTTCAATTATTACTATTCCTAATTCATTTTTACTACTATTCCTAATTCTTTTCTCAGAAAGGCCCCCTTCATAAAAAAAAATATGGATTATACATATTTTTATATTATTTTATTAAATCCAATCATATAAATTAATTACATAAATTAATATTTAAAATTATAAAATATAATTATTATAAAAAATTATTAATATAAAATATAAGAAAATTATTAATAGTAAAGAATATAATAATATATTTTTATATAATAAATTATCAAGAATTTAATTAAAAATATCATTATTATTCTATTCTTAATCGAATGTGGTACGTTATTTTTATATATTGTACCTTTTATATGATTTGGGGAAAGCAAGTTGTAAAATTATAAAATAATATATTCTAATAAAAGAAATAAATAAAAAAATTATAACATAAAATTAATAATAAATTTTTAATAAATAATAATGTGTTACTTTTAAGTCTTTATTTTATTTATAAGTTTTGTTCTTTAAATAAGTACATATAATTTTATTATAACTTTATTATAACTTTAAATTTATATTTTAATAATAATATTAACCAAAATATTCTAAATATTTATTCACCCGAATAAATATTTTATAATTCCTATTCTAACTATTATATTCTTTAAAGATATTAGATTATTAAGTTCCTCCTTTGTTAATATTTTATCTTTCACTTATTTTTATACTATAATTTATCTTAATTCTTATTGGTTATCTATTAATTAAAATTATTTTTATTAATATTATATTTTTATATACTAATTAAACCTTATACCTATTATAATAAAATAACTAAAGAATTATTTATTTTCTTATATTTTTAATAATTTATTCTATTTTAGTAACGTACCAAATATGATACGATATTTTTATTAAACATCAATATCAATATTTATTTTTATTTTATTTGGACGATAACAGTAGGGAATAATTGACAAAATAATATATTCTAATATTATATAGAATAATACACACAATAATAATATTCACACTTTATTATTTATTTTATTTATTTATTATCATTCATCAATAAAAATACATCATCAATATAAATATTTGTTAATTAGTTAAAATATAATTAAATCATTCAATAAAATATAATTAATTACTAAAATCTCTCATATTATTAATGTAAACTAAATATAAAACTACACTAAACTATACTAATAAACATGTTTATAGGTTAAATTATTAATAAACTAAATTAATATTAATAAAAGAACCATTCTTTAAATTATTATTATTTACTATATATATATTATTACTAAATTATTATTAACCAATAAGATTTCATCAAATAATTTCTAACCTAAATTTCACTAAATTATGGTATTTATAGTGGTACCGTATTAAATATTGACAAATATTGATTATTATCTTAATTTAGAATTTACTTCTAAAAGTGATAATAATTTGTCAATTAAAAGGGTAGTTATTAACACAAAAATGTTAATTAAAACACTACAGTTTAAAATAAGAAAAGAATATTTGTTTTTTTTTTATAATAAAACTTTATTTATCAATATAAAATTGTACTTTTTATTATTTTGAATATTTATATTCTTAATAAAAAGTATTTAAAATAAATGAGAATAAAAGAAAATAATTTATTAAAACTTAAATTTTAAATTTTTAATTCTTGAATTCTGATTTTTTTATTTTTAAAGAAATATTTACATGTTTTTATATTTTTCTTTTAAGTTTAAATTATTTAAAATAAAACTATATAATTATTTTAAGTAAACACTTTTAAGATAAAATAAACAATTTTGTTATTATTAATAAGTTTCTTTTTAATTAATATTAATATCAATTTAAACTGAGATTTAATTTAAAATCGTTAAAGTAAAATAAAAGAATAATTTAATATAAAATACATTGTTCTTTAAATTAAAATAATATTTATTTAATAATTTTAAATCTTTTAATTTATTTTTATTAAAATATTATTTTATAATTATCAATAACTAATTAAGAGGGTTATTATTCCATTTTATTGATTTTTCTTAATTTATAATTTGGTTATTTATCAATTCCTCCACCATCAGATTGAACTTCGTCTCTTGAAGTTGTAATATTTTCTTCTCTTATTGTATATGGATAAACATTTTTAATATGTACGTTTCTTGCAAGTAATTTTCCAGTTTGTGGGTCTTCTAATACTACTGTGTTGAATTTTGGTTCTTTTACAACCCTAAATGGTCCGTAAAAGTAAGGGTCCAACTTTGTCCTGTTAATTAATCTTATCATCACATAGTCTCCAATTTTGTATTGTTTCTTTAAGGCTTTATTGAAACCTATTCTGTGTTCCCAATATTTATTAGCATATTCTGAATATCCTATTGCTTCTTTTACCCATTTGTAATGTCTTAAAAATCTTCGAAAATTAAATTCGTCTTCTGTTTCTCCTTCTTCTTGGTGAATATCCGGAAACATGATTTCCATTGGCCAAGTATCCCTTCTTCCATATAATAGTTCAAAACTGCTGAATTTAGTTTTTGAACTTTTTGTTGTTCTAAGTGCCCATAAGACTGATGGAAGACATTCGTCCCATTCCTGTTCTTCCGTTATTAATAATCGTAATATTTTTCCAATCTCTCTATTTCTGTTTTCTATCATTCCATTTGATTGTGGATGGTGTGGTGCAGTAAAATGTACCCATGATCCATATAAATCGATCATCATTTTTGTAATATCCGAAATGAATGAGGATCCATTATCTGTTATGACTATTTCTGGTGGTCCACGTCTTGCTATTACTTCTGTTAAAAATTTAATTACCTGTTCTGATTTAATATCTGGTATAACTTTGGCTTCTGGCCATTTAGTAAAGTAATCAACTAAAGTAATTATATATTTATTACCTTGTTTTGTGGCTGGTAACGGTCCGATAATATCTAGTCCTACTCTGGTAAAAGGTTTTTCAATTGGTGTAATATGATCTTCTGTATTTTGTGGTAGTGATTTGGGTCTAAATAGTTGACACTTGTGGCATGATCGAACCCACATTCTAACATCATTCCATATTCCAGGCCAGTAGTATGATTCTAAAATTCTTAAAGTAGTCTTTTCAGCACCTTCATGGCCGACGTTATGAGCTCTATCAATAATATCTTTCTTATCTTCATCTCTATAAATGACTTTTAAATATAAATCGTTTTTTTTATAATATAAAGTGTTATCTATTATTTGATAATTTTTGCTAAAATATTTTCTTATACCTTCTGGTAAGTCTAAATCTCTTGGGTTGATATCACTTAAAATAGCATTAATACAATTTGTAACACTTTCATTTTGTTTTGATGGTAATCTAGATAAAGCATCTGCGAATATATTAGACTTTCCTTTTTCGTATATTAATTTTATTTTATATTTATTAAATTCTTCTATCCATCTAAAATGTCTATTTTTGGTTGGTATGCTATTTTCAAAAAAACCTAAAAGTGGTTTATGGTCAGTAATTACTGTTGTTATTTGTTTATTACTTACAATATATTCGCGGAATTTCTTTAAACTATAAATAACTGCTAAGCCTTCCAGATCGGTTATAGAGTAATTTTCTTCTGCAGGCTTTAAGGATCTGCTAACACAATAAATTGGATGTTCCAATTTATCTTCCTCCCGTTGCAAGAGTACGCCCCCGATTCCTTTGATAGAAGCATCTGTTCTAATAATGAATGGCCTATTGAAATCAGGAAAGGCAAGTATTGGATCTTTCAAGAGACAATTTCTTAAGTCTTCAAATGCTAAGGTACAATCATTATTCCAATTGTAATTATTATTTTTCTTTAAAAGTTTGAATAGTGGACTAGCTCTAATAGAAAAGTTTTTTATAAATTTTCTGTAATAACTTACCAAACCAAGAAATGATCTTAATTGAGAAATATTCTTTGGGTTTTCCCATAAGGCAATACTTTGGACTTTTGATGGTGCAGTTTTTAATCCATCAGCTGTTAGTACATGTCCTAAAACTTCGACTTTTTCTTTAAAAAATTGACACTTTTGTAAATTTATTGATAAATTATATTTTGAGAATATATCGAATACTAATTTTAAGTGATTTATGTGCTCTTTTAAATTCTTAGAATAAACCACGATATCGTCAATATAGACAAATAAGCATTCACCTATTAATGGTAGCAATATCCGATTCATTTCTCGTTGGAATGTCGCTGGCGCATTTGTGAGTCCAAAAGGCATTACTAAAAAATTGTAATTTCCAAATTTTGTGGTGAATGATGTTTTCTCGATATCTTTCTTATTCATTGGTATTTGGTGGTAACCAGAAAATAAATCCAATGCGGAAAATATTTTTGCACCCTTTACTGATGTTACTAATTCGTCAATGAGAGGCAAGGCATAAGAATCTTTTATTGTAATATTATTCAGTTTTCTATAATCAATACACATTCTCCATTTTCCATTTTTCTTTTGAACAAGTAATACTGGGAATGCCCATGGTGAATGGGAAGGTTCTATTAGTCCTTTGTTTAATAATGATATTATTTCCTCCTTAAGAATATTTGAATGTTCCTTTGATAATTTGTACGGTTTTAATTTTATTGGTACATTGGTAGTTGTTATAATATTATGAGGATGCAAATTTGCAGTTGTTAATTGAGAAAGAGAAGTTGCCATACACTTTTGATTATTTAATATTAAAATTTTAAATTCTTCCTTTATTTCAATTGGTACTTCGTTAATTATTTCGTTAAGAGTATTCATAAATTCATTTTCTTCTTCGTTTGAAATAATAATTGAATTAATTAAAGGTATGTCCTGTTTACTATTAATAATTTCGCTAACTTTAATTAAACCTTTATCAGTCTTCTTGTAAATAAAATCATCATCTGGGTCAATTAATAATCTATATTTCTTTTGTATACTTCTTCCTATAATTAAATCATAATAATTATTTGTATAGTCTATAATATAAAATTTTTCATTAATAGTTAAATTTTCACTTATTTTTAATTTTATAGTTGTATAATATTGAGTTGGTATTAATGTTCCATCAGCTAGAGCAATGGTAATTGTTTCGTCAGTTTTTACTATGTTATTTAATTCAGTTTTATTAAAACTTTCTAAGGTAATTATATTAATATTTGCACCAGTATCAAATAATACTTTAAAAGGTTGGTTATTTATTTCCCCAATGATAATCGGTATATTAAAATTCGCTATTGAACATAAAATTCTTTCTACTCTTGGCTTTAGACCCTGTTCCAATTCTTTTCTTATTGCTGGACTTGCTGCTAATAGCTGGGCTAAATTAATTTTTGGATAGATTGATTTGATTTCTTCAATAATATTAAACTTTTGTTCTTTATCTAATAATTTTATTTCAGTCATATTCCTTTTAGTAATAAATTTTGTTGGCTTATTTTCATTATAATTATCTTTATCTAAATCAATTACATTATTTGTTTTTATTTCATTTTTATTTTTATAATTTTCATTATCTTTATTACTATTATCATTTTTATTATCATCATTATTCTTATTATCATAATTATTTTTATTATTTTTATTATTTGTATTATTTGTATTATTTGTATTATTGGTATTATTTGTATTATTTGTATTATTTGTATTATTATCATTATTATTATTAATTCCATTACTGTCATTATTATTAATAATACCATCATAACTATGATTATTATTAAGATTTATACTTTCCTCAAGATTATTTTTATTTTCTATTTCTTGATTATTATTAGTTTCGTTATTTTCATTCTGGTTGGAGTATTCTTCTTCATTATCATCTATATCCATGGCTCTTCTTCTTTTGTCTCTAATTTCTCTTTTTTGTTGTTTTACTATTTTAATTTTGGGTTGGTTTAATATTGAAGGTTTAATAATTGATTTATTTGATAATTTTATTTTGTTTTTATTCAATTGATTTGAAGTTGTAATCTTTTTTTTTTGTGCGGCATTAATTGTGTATATGTTATTGTTATTATTGGAATTTATTGTATTTGCAATTTTATTTATATTGGGAGATTGCGTACTCCCATTATTTATTTTAAACGTTCATCATTTTGTTCAGATTCTGGGCAGTCAACTTCATTATGTCCGATCCTCATACAATTTACGCAAAAATTAATTTTTAAGTCGGAGAGCTTTTGTGTTATTTCTTTTATTTCTTCATCATTTATGCTTTGTTTTGCATTATTTCTATTATTATTAGTATTTTTATTTAATTGTTCTTTATATTGATAATAATTATTGTACTTATTATTGTAGTTACTATTATAGGATTTATTATTATAAAAATTTTTATTTTGATATCCATACGTTGAACTATTAGCGTTATTATTATTTCCTTCCTTATTTTTATTATTTGGAGAATAAAAATTAATATAAGAACTTTCGGATTGCCTTTTTGTAGAATTATGGCTAGTAGTTTTCTCTTTTGAAGGATTTTTATTTTTATTTTCTTTAATAAGGTTCATAATCTTTTCTTTCTTCGAAGTGATTTTCTGAGCTTCTTCTAAGGTTGTTGGTTCTTCCTCCATTAAGCTTTCGTATATTTTATTCCAATTACGAAAAGCATTTATATAATAAGATGTTACGATAACATCTGAGATTACCACAGTTTTACTTATTTGGTTTAGCAATTCAGAGAATCGTATGTCAAAGTCTGTAATTGTTTCATCTTTACGTATAGTAATAGATGAAAGTTCCAGAAGTCTGGAATTCTTTGACGCAGTTTTCTTATAATACTTTGCTAAATTTGTTAATATAGTATCATATTCATCTGGTATTTTTTTATTTAGAGAATTATAAACTATTGTCCTTGCAACACCATCTGTTATTGCAATTAAATAATCTATTTTCTCTCTTTCTTCGCTTACTTTAAAAGTAAGACACCAATGTTCGAATGCAAACTTCCATTCATCGAATGCAACTTTTGTTTTTCCGAGAATGGGAAGTCTGTTGAACGTTATTAATTTTATTTGATTTTCCATTTTTTTTTTTTTTTTTTTTTTTTTTTTTTTTTTTTATATATTTTTATTTTATTTTATTTTACTTATATATGCTACTTTATTGTATCACTATATATGTATATATTTTTTTTTTTTTTTTTTTTTTTTTTTATATATATATATTATTTACTTATATTATTTGTATTATTTTACTTATTTATATTTATATTATTTAACTTATTTATATTATTTAACTTATTTTATTATTTTCTTCATTTAATATATATTATCTTTTCTTTGTTTTATATATAAACTAAGATTAATTTTTAATATCTAAAAATTATATATTATTACTAGTTCTATAATGGTTATATATATATATATATATATATATTTTTTTTTTTTTTTTTTTTTTTTTTTTTTTTTTTTTATTAATAATAATTAATTATAATTTAATTTACTATATTTTTATTAATTGTGTAACTTATAATTTTTTTTAAAATAATTATATCAATAATTTTAAATTAATTATTACATTAATCTATTTTAATTAATTTCTGCTAAATATTTTATAACTATGATTTAATGGTTTTCTTTTATTTATTATTAATTTTCACTTAAGTATTTTACCTCATTGGGTTTTACATAAGAATAACTTTAATTACCTCATTGGGTTTTAATTTTTTTTTTTTTATAGAATAAAGAATTCTACTTACCTCACCGGGCTTAGTTAGGATTCTCCACCAGTTTGACAAATGTTGATTATTATCTTAATTTAGAATTTACTTCTAAAAGTGATAATAATTTGTCAATTAAAAGGGTAGTTATTAACACAAAAATGTTAATTAAAACACTACAGTTTAAAATAAGAAAAGAATATTTGTTTTTTTTTTATAATAAAACTTTATTTATCAATATAAAATTGTACTTTTTATTATTTTGAATATTTATATTCTTAATAAAAAGTATTTAAAATAAATGAGAATAAAAGAAAATAATTTATTAAAACTTAAATTTTAAATTTTTAATTCTTGAATTCTGATTTTTTTATTTTTAAAGAAATATTTACATGTTTTTATATTTTTCTTTTAAGTTTAAATTATTTAAAATAAAACTATATAATTATTTTAAGTAAACACTTTTAAGATAAAATAAACAATTTTGTTATTATTAATAAGTTTCTTTTTAATTAATATTAATATCAATTTAAACTGAGATTTAATTTAAAATCGTTAAAGAAAATAAAAGAATAATTTAATATAAAATACATTGTTCTTTAAATTAAAATAATATTTATTTAATAATTTTAAATCTTTTAATTTATTTTTATTAAAATATTATTTTATAATTATCAATAACTAATTAAGAGGGTTATTATTCCATTTTATTGATTTTTCTTAATTTATAATTTGGTTATTTATCAATATTGATAAATAACAAAATTATTAAATTAAAATAAATAATAAAAAAACAAATTCTTGATAAAGTTTTCTAACTTAACCCAAAAATTAATCCATTCTAAAAAAAAATTAAATCCATATTTAAGAAAAATTAATTAAATAAAGATAATTAAAATAAAATAATAATAAATTAATTAATCATTAATAATTTTAATTAAAAACTAAAATAAATTAATAAATAATATTTTTCTAAAACAACAAATAAACAAAATAATAAACATATTTAATAAATTATAAACAACAAATAAACAAACTTATAAACAACGCAAAATTAAAATTAAATAGTTAAATAATTTTTTTAAGTTACTTTTATTTAAAATAATGATTATTTTATTTATTTTATAACTCAACTTTTATAAACAAATTGTAATTAAAATAACATTTTAAAACTCATCTTTATCAACATTTTAATTGTAAATATTGTTTAATTTAATAATAAATTATTCTTTATTTCTCTTTTATTAATTTTATTATTTTTAATGTAAATAGTTTAAAATCAAAGAAAAATATAAAAACATGTAAATATTTCTTATAAATTATTCTTTATTATTAATTATTTAATAAACTATTATAAATATTTTATTAGTTTTAATAATCAAAAGTATGATTATTAATTAGTTAATAAATTATTATAAATATTTTATTAGTTTTAATAATCAAAAAGTATGATTATTAATTAGTTAATAAATTATTATAGATATTTTATTAGTTTTTAATAATCAATTTTTATGATTATTAATTATTTTGATAAATTATTATATATTTTATTAGTTATTAATAATCAATTTTATTATTAAAATTTAAAATAAATTAGTATAAATAATAAATATTTCATTTTATTATTTTATTAGTTTTAACAATTATTTTATTAATTTAAACAAAATTAATTATTAAATAAATAAAGATTAATATTAAAATAAAAGTAAATTTGTTTTAATAAAACATTTTTGTGTTTAATAATAAAACATATTTATTTTTTTTTAAATTTCTTAAATCAATTTTATTCAGTATTTATCCTTTTATTCACTTCTACAAAATTTAATTTTTGTAGATTAAGAATATTAGGTATAAATCAATATATCAATGAAAGCTCTTATGGCGCAATTGGCTAGCGCGTTCGGCTGTTAACCGAGAGGTTGGTGGTTCAAGCCCACCTAGGAGCGTGTTTTTTTTTAAAATTTAAAAGTAAAATATTTCCAATATTAAGTTTTAATTTATTTTATTACATTATTTTTAAAATATTTTTTTTTTTTTTTTTTTTTTTTTTTATTATATATTATTTTTATTTATTTATTTATTTGATTTTAATCTATATGTAATTTCGTACTAATATTACTAATATTGATTTAAAACAAATATTTATTTTTTCTTGTAAAAATGAATTTTTATAAATATTAAGTTTTAATGATTAATTTTTTATTAATTTTGAATTATTTAATATATAATTATAATTAATTAAAATAAAGCAGAGAATATTGATTTAGAACGAGTATAATATAATTTTGAATTATCCATCAACTTTTAATACTATATAAAAATGTAAAAAATTATTTAATATAAAAAAATAAAAATGTAAAAAATTATATAATCAATATTAAAAAAATATGAGTGTGTGGCATTTCTCAAAATTTTAATAAATAGATAAATAAATAAAAAATAAAAAATAAAAAATAAAAAATAAAAAATAAAAAATAAAAAAAATAAAAAAAATAAAAAATATAAAAAATAGAAACCCCTTGTGCTACTTTTAACTCCCTTTTTTTAAGATGTCCTAATCTTTTTTTTTGTATAAAAAAAAAATCATTACTAGTATTAACATTAAAAAAAATTATATATATATATAATTATTTATAATACTATAAATATATTGCTTGTTTTATTAAATACTTCTTGTATTATTAATAATTATATATATATATATATAAATAAAACATTAGTATAATTATTAATATATATATAATTTTTTATTATATGCATATATATTATAATTTATTCTTGATCCCAGACTTTTATTATTCCACTATTACTACAAGTAATAATCTAATTTGATTAATTATAAAATAATATTATATTACCTAAAAAAAAAACAAAAACAAAAACAAAAAAAAATATATATATAAAAAAAGAAAAAAAATTAAATAATTATATACAAAAATATAATAATAATAACTACTTAATTAACTGTAAAGGATATATCAATAAATTTATATATATATATATATATATATATATATATATATATACATTATTTTCTCTTATGTCCAGTTCACAAACAGCTGATTCATATATATTTTTTAACTTAAAAATTAAAATATTTACATATATATATGTATATATATATATATACATTTTTTTTTGTTAATATTTATTTATTTTAACATATAATAAAATAATAATAATCCATTCTTATCTTTAATAGGTTGGACATACTGAGGGGGTTTGTCTTATTTTAGCAGTTATTTATTATTATGTTCTGATTTTTTTTTTTTTTAATGACAGCAAATATAGCTAGGCCGTTTATTAATTAAAATTTAAAAGATTATATTTATAAAAAAAGTAAAAAATAGAAAAAAAGTATATATAAAAAAAAAGTAAAAATAAAAAAAATTAATGAATAAAAATGGTATAATGTATTCTAGTACCTTTAATTAATAGTAGTAAGACCATGCTAGTTATTATTATATAAATATAATAATTGTATTTGACTTCTGACTATGTTGGAATATTTTGATCATTGTCAGTTGCGCTAGTTATACTGACCTGTCCTACTGTTTCTTCAGCATTGACCCTCTTGGTTGTTTTCGGGTTGAACCTATTGAATAAAGACCATTGCTGGCCAATAGCAATAGGGATTATTTCATTTAGGAGTGCCGCATTGACTACCAAGAATGGAGTATTTGTATAATTGCTTTTTTAATTTGACATTTATACATTTCCTTCCATTCCCTCGATTACAATTATCAGTTCTCCCACCAAGAAGGAAGTTAAATACTTTTTTTATACACACTAGAATTGTTATACACAAAATTATTTATCACGTTATTATTATCTATATTATTACTATCTAAAGAATTATTAACCGAACTAGAAGGACTTCGTTGATTATAAAAATTAAAAATGGTGTCTAAACTTGTAGAGAATTTACTACTGGTACTATTAAATGAAGGACTGTCAATTAACCAATGTTCTATTGTTTGACATCGATCATTACTGAAGGGGATACCTAAGTAAATATATACAAATGATTTTTACAACATGGACAATAATTAGGATATGATTCATCAACAATATTTTCAGCTTTGGCAATTTTAGCACCTAATTTGTAACCACTTCGAGCTTTCATTAGCTAGTACCAATCATAGGAATACTCAGGATACTCATAACATAGTTTTAGGTAGTCTCTAGTATCTTCCAATTTATTTTCATCATATGTTTTTAGCCCAATCATTAACTCTTTTCAATAGATTAATCATCTGCAAATAATTCACCAAAACATCGAAAATCGTCCAAAAGAACCCCAAAATTTTCACACCTATTAAAGATAAAATATTATTGAATTTTATCACATTTTTATTTTATCTTTAAATTAAACATTCAAATTGGAAAGATTAAATATTTATTAAATTCTAAATGTTCAATTAAATATTCAAAAAGTTTTAATTATTTATTAATATATATATATATATATATATATATTAATATTCAAACAACAAAAATAAAAATCTCTTTACTATACACATAACTAAATATAGAAATTTTTATTTAATTTATCTTTTTTTATTTATATAACTTTTTCAATTTTTGTATATACATACTTTTTTCTTTTTATCTTTTAGTTCAATTTTATCCTTTATTATAAATTTTATTAAATATTTTATAATAAATATTTTTATAAATATATATTTAATTTTTTACTACATTTTTTATATAAACTTTAATTTATTATTATTATAAAATTTTATTTATTTTTTATTTAATTTATTTTTTTTTAAAGGAAATGAAATTTTAATAAAACATCAACTTA
The DNA here is from genome assembly GCA_016946835.1 of Neocallimastix lanati (nom. inval.). Classification (NCBI taxonomy): domain Eukaryota; kingdom Fungi; phylum Neocallimastigomycota; class Neocallimastigomycetes; order Neocallimastigales; family Neocallimastigaceae; genus Neocallimastix; species Neocallimastix lanati (nom. inval.). Next base: position 989,486 of record JACVTC010000059.1, read on the forward strand.
TTTATTTTTAAAAAATAATTAAAAATAAAGACTTAAGCTAAGCGAGGAGTGGTCCAGTCAATCCATTCGCTCTTGCTAAAGTTAATTGGTTGAGTGTTCTTAGTGTAATCAATCTTACCAGTCTTAGCATCCTTACCTAAAAGGAACTTGTTGACAAAGTCCTTGACTTCATCAAATTGTCCGTTTGGTAATGAACAGTGCATGTGACCACCTTCTTGAGTGTAAGTGTATTTATCAGTAGCACCAAGAGCATCAAATATTTCCTTAGTAGCTTGACCACAGTAGTTAGATGGAACTTCACCAAGCCATTCTTGACCGGCATTATCAATAATTAAAAGGGCACGTGGAGCTACCATACCAGTAAGCATGTGTTGATCGAATGGAAGAGTGGTTTCTCTACCATCATAATTTCTGAAAGAACTAATCATCCAGTTACCTTCAGTAGCAGCACTACCTAAACCTTGAACGAATTGCTTACCCTTTTGTCTGTTGACTTGGGCACCAACACGCCAAAGAGAAGCACCACCAGAACCGGATTCTTGTGGAATAGTAAGAGCAATACGTTCATCAAAAGCACCAATGGCAAGTGCAGCCTTACCTAAACGTGAACAACCAGTAACGGCAAGGTGTTTAACATCAATACCAGCACTTGAATCCTTCTCAAGGGCATCAATTAAACGACTAACACCCCAGGCCCAAGCCATAATGGTACCAGCATTACTACTTGGATTAGCCTTAAAGAAGGCACCACTTCTTGGATTGTTTTCTGGAGCAAGATTATTGGTGTTAAAGGTAATTGAGGCAACATCAAGACCATTGGTTGAAGCACCTAAACTACCACCCATACCAAAACCTTGGTCTAAACCAATAATAGCTGGTTTTGGTTTAGCAGCTGTACCAGCGTTACTGATAGTAACATCAAATGAGGCAGTACTGCCCTTATTGGTTATAGTGACAGTATACTTGTTACCAGATTTTCTTCCTTCAACCTTATCTGGATTACGTGGCTTTTCACCGAACATGATCTTTTCGAATGTAGCGGCGATTTCTTCACGACGGCAAGTCCATTCAGCTTTAGTAGAAATACGTTTACCACTAAGAGTCTTGAATGGATCTGGAAGCTTTGAGTTGTTTACACTTGTTTGAATATTACCAATTTGGCATTGTTTACGATGGTCTTCAACGAAATCGTTAGCTGGTTGAGATGGTTGAGATGGTTGAGATGGTTGAGATGGTTGAGATGGTTGACTTCCGGAACAAATAGCTGGAATACCACACCAGTGTGATCCTTCAATAGCCCATGCACCATCGTTATCTTTTTCAATAGCAGTACATGTCTTTTTACAACATGGATAACCTAATTTAGTTGACCAACAGGATGCATCATTAATTTTGGTAATACCACACCAATCACCAGTAGCTGGATCAACACCCCAATCACCATCATCATCTTTGTAATAAACAAGAGTGTTACTGCTACTACAACATGGATAACCGAGAAATTCGGAGACACATTTATTTGTTGATTGAGCTAAAGCTACACTAATTAATTCAAGTAAAACTGGAATAGCTAAGAATTTCATTTTTATTTTATTGTATTTTTAAATTATTTATTTTTACTTTGTTTTAAATATATATAATATAATCAATATATTCTATATATTCCTGAACTAAAACAATAACAATTTTTTTTTTTTTTTAAAAAAAAATTTTATAAGACTTGTTAATTACAAATTAAAATTTTAAATTTGAGAAGAATTATTTCTCTTTTTATATTTTTTTAATTAATTTTTTTTATTATTATTATTCATTTTTAATATATAATAAATAAATTAAAATAATATATAATATTATAAGGAGGATTTTATATTATTTTTATTTTTATTTTTATTTTTATTATATTGAATTATATTTAATAAATAAATTAAAATAATATATAATATTATAAGGAGGATTTTATATTATTTTTATTTTTATTTTTTTTATATTAAATTATATTTAATAAATAAATTAGAATAATATATAATATTATAAGGAGGATTTTATATTATTTTTATTTTTTTTTTTTATATTAAATTATATTTAATATATATATATTCTTCTTTTTTAATAATAAAATTGTTCCAACAACTATCTATTATTAATTAATTGAACTATTGTTTTATTATTTTATGTTAAAAATAAGTTTAATATTTTAAATTAAATTACGTTAGTATGATTCAAAAATTTTATTTTTTCATTTTTATTAATAAATAAACTTTTGGTATTGTTGAATTAATATATCATTTCTCCATTTTAAATTTGATGTAATAATGAATTTAAATTTTATTTATTAATAAAAATGTAAAAAATTATTTAATCAATATTAAATAATATATGTAAAATTATAAAATTATTTTATGTATATTTATAATAAAATTTAGTGAAATACATAAATATATGAATATCATCTGAATTTATTAAATAATATAATTACTATTTTTTCATTAAAAACTTATTTATAATTAATTATAATAAAACAGAGAATATTGATTTAGAGCAAATATTTAATATATATATGTAAAATTATAAAATTAATTTATGTATCTTTATAATAAAATTTATAGGAATACGAGTGTGTGTCATTTCGCAAAATTTCATTTCGGAAAAGCTTCATTTCACAAAAATTTAATAAATAGATAAATAAATAATAAAATAAATAAATAAATAAATAAATATAAAATATAAAATATAAAATATAAAAAATAAAAAATAAAAAATATAAAATATAAAATATAATATATAAAATAAAAAAAAAATACAAAAGTATAAAACAATATAAAATATAAAATACAAAATAAAAAATAAAAATTAAAAAAAATAAAAAGTAAAAAAAATAAAAAATAAAAAATAAAAAAAATAAAAAATAAAAAATAAAAAAAATAAAAAATAAAAAAATTAAAAAATAAAAAAAATAAAAAATAAAAAATAAAAAAAATAGTTACCACCTAAAATCATCTTAACTTTGTGTTACTTTTAACTCCCTTTTTTTAAGATGTCTTTATCTTTTTTTTTTTTTTTTTTTTTTTTTTTTTTTTTTTTTTTACTTATATAAATATTTCTTTTATTAAAAAAATTTATTTGTGTTACTTTTAATTCCCTTTTTTTAAGATGTCCTTATCTTTTTTTTTTTTTACTGGATAATAAATATTTTTTTTATTAAAAAAAATTATTAGTAAAATAAGATTTTTTTTAAAATACTGCGCAAGGACTTAAAAGGTGTAAAAAAGATCAATTAATTATTTAAATATTATTTTTTAATCTTTTTAATAATTATATTTTAATTTTAATAATTATATTTTAATTTTAATAATTATATTTTAAATTATTAATGATTATATTTTAAATTATTAATGATTATTTTTATATATATATAAAATTATTAATTATATATATTTATTGAAATATTATAAAACGTTTAAAATGTATGATAAAATATTTTATTTTTTTAAAGCTTTAATCCTAATGAATATTTATTATTATATATATATATAATATATATATAATATATTTTTCTTTTTTTTAAAAATTTAATTTTAAATTTATTTATTTTTTTAAAAATTAAATTTTAAATTTATTTATTTATTATAGTTTTATTTATTTATTTAATTATTTATTTAAAATATATATATTATTTATTTATCTTATTATTAATTTATTTATTTATTAACTTTTTAAAAAAAATTTGCGAAATGAAATTTTTTATGTAAATTTTCCGAAATGAAACTTTCTGAAATGAAATTTATTAAATAATATAATTACTATTATTTAATTAAAAACTTATTTATAATTAATTATAATAAAGCAGAGAATATTGATTTAGAGCAAATATTTTATTCAATACTTCTTTTAAAAACGAATTTTTAAAATTATGAAATTTAATGATTAATTTTTTATTAATTTTGAATTATCCATCAACTTTTAATACTAAATAAAAATATAAATAATTATTTAATCAATATTAAAAAATATTATGTAAAATTATTTTATGCATATCTACAATAAATTTTATAGAAATACATAAATATATAAATATCATATGATTTTATTAAATAATAATTACAATTATTTCATTAAAAACTTATTTATATATTTATAATTAATTATAATAAAGTAGAGAATATTGATTTAGAACAAATATTTTATTCAATATTTCTTTTAAAAGCAAATTTTTAAAATTATGAAATTTAATGATTAATTTTTTATTAATTTTGAATTATCCATCAACTTTTAATATTAATAAAAATGTAAAAAATTATTTAATCAATATTAAAAAAATATATGTAAAATTATAAAATTATTTTATGTATATTTATAATAAAATTTATAGTAATATATAAATATCATGTGTATGATATTAATATTTTTTTTCTCCAAAAGCTTATTTATATATTTATAATTATTTATAATAAAACAGAGAATATTGATTTAGAGCAAATATTTTATTAAATACTTCTTTAAAAAACGAATTTTTAAAATTTTGAAATTTAATGATTGATTTTTTATTAATTTTGAATTATCCATCAACTTTTAATACTAAATAAAAATATAAATAATAATTTAATAATAAAATTATAGAAATACTTATGTATTTCTATAAATATATAAATATCATATGATTTATTTATTAATATAATTATTTTTTTTCTCTAAAAGCTTATTTATATATTTATAATTAATTATATAAAGTAGCGAATATTGATTTAGAGCAAATATTTTATTCAATTTTTCTTTTAAAAGCAAATTTTTAAAATTATGAAATTTAATGATTAATTTTTTATTAATTTTGAATTATCCATCAATTTTTAATATTAATAAAAATGTAAAAAATTATTTAATCAATATTAAAAAATATATGTAAAATTATAAGATTATTTTATTTATACTTAGAATAAAATTTATAGAAATACATAAATATATAAATATCATATGATTTTATTAAATAATATAATTACTTTTTTTTATTAAAACTTATTTATAATTAATTATAATAAAACAGAGAATATTGATTTAGAGCAAATATTTTATTCAATACTTCTTTTAAAAACGAATTTTTAAAATTATGAAATTTAATGATTAATTTTTTATTAATTTCGAATTATCCATCAACTTTTAATACTAAATAAAAATATAAATAATTATTTAATCAAAAAAAGTATAATGTAAAATTATTTTATGTATATTTGTAATAAAATTTATAGAAATACATAAATATATAAATATCATATGATTTTATTAAATAATATAATTACTATTATTTCATTAAAAACTTTTATATATTTATAATTAATTATATAATTTTTCGAAATGCTCCTCCCCCATAAAATTTATAGTAATATATTGATATAAAACAAATATGTGTAGCAACATATTTGTATATTTAATAATTATTATTAAATATTAAATTTATATCTCTTTTGTCAATAATAATATTTGAAATAATTTCTTATTCATGGGAGGAGCATTTCGCAAAATTTCATTTCAGAAAGTTTCATTTCGGAAAATTTACATAAAAAGTTTCATTTCGCAAAATTTTTAATAAATAAATAAATTAATAATAAAATAAATAAACAATATATATTATTTAAATAAATAACTAAATAAATAAAAATAAATAAATGACACTATAATAAATAAATAAATTTTAAAATTAAATTTTTAAAAAAAATATATACATATATATATGGACATATACATAATAAATATACATTATATAATAATAAATATTCATTAGAATTAACGCTTTAAAAAAATAAAATATTTTATCATATGTTTTAAACGTTTTATAATTTTTTAAAATATATATTTTTTACATTATATAATAATAAATATTCATTAGAATTAACGCTTTAAAAAAAATAAAATATTTTATCATATGTTTTAAACGTTTTATAATTTTTTAAAATATATATTTTTTACATTATATAATAATAAATATTCATTAGAATTAACGCTTTAAAAAAATAAAATATTTTATCATATGTTTTAAACGTTTTATAATTTTTTAAAATATATATTTTTTACATTATATAATAATAAATATTCATTAGAATTAACGCTTTAAAAAAATAAAATATTTTATCATATGCTTTAAACGTTTTATAATTTTTTAAAATATATATAAGAATTTTATATATATAAAAAAAATAAGTATTAATAATTTAAAAGATGCAAAGGATAATAATTTAAAATATAATTGTTAAATTTAAAATATAATTATTAAAAAAAATATTAAAAAATAATATTAAATTAATTGATCATTTTACACCTTTTAAGTCCTTGCGCAGTATTTTAAAAATCTTAAATTGCTAATAAATTTTTTTAATAAAAGAAATATTTATAAATAATTCAGTAAAAAAAAAAAAAAAAAAAAAAAGATGAGGACATCATAAAAAAGGGAGTTAAAAGTAGCACAAAATTAGGATGATTTTAGGTGGTATCTATTTTTTTATTTTATAGTTTATATTTTATATTTTATATTTTATATTTTATATTTTTTATTTTATATTTTTTATTTTTATTTTATATTTTTTATATATTTTTTTTTTTTTTATTTTTTATTTTTTATTTTTATTTTTTATTTTTTATATTTTTTATATTTTTTTTTATTTTTTATTTTATATTTTTTATTTTTATTTTATATTTTTTATTTTATATATATATATATATTTATTTTTTATTTTTTATTTTTATTTTATATTTTATATTTTATATTTTATATTTTTTTTATATTTTATACTTTATATATTTTTTTTTTATTTTATATTTTTATATTTTATACTTTATATTTTTTTTTTTTTATTTTATATTTTTATATTTTATATTTTTATATTTTATATTTTATATTTTATATTTTTTATTTTTTTTTTTATTATTTTTTATTTTTTATTTTATATTTTTTATTTTATATTTTATAATTCTTTTTTTTTTTTTATTTTTTTATTATTTATTTATTTATTTATTTTATTATTTATTTATCTATTTATTAAAATTTTGCGAAATGAAACTTTTCCGAAATGAAATTTTTGCGAAATGAACTTTTGCGAAATGACACAAAAAATTTTGCGAAATGAAACTTTTCTGAAATGAATTTTTGCGAAATGACACACACTCAAAAAATATATGTAAAATTATTTTATGCATATCTACAATAAATTTTATAGAAATACATAAATATATAAATATCATATGATTTTATTAAATAATAATTACAATTATTTCATTAAAAACTTATTTATATATTTATAATTAATTATAATAAAGCAGAGAATATTGATTTAGAACAAATATTTTATTCAATCTTTCTTTTAAAAGCAAATTTTTAAAATTATGAAATTTAATGATTAATTTTTTATTAAATTTGAATTAATTTTGAATTATTCATCAAATTTTAATACTAAATAAAAATATAAATAATTATTTAATCAAAAAAAGTATACGTAAAATTATTTTACGTACATTTAAATAAAATTTATAGTAATACATAAATATCATATATTTTTATTAAATAATATTAGTATTTTTTTCTCCAAAAACTTATTTATATATTTAAAATTATTTATAATAAAGTAGAGAATATTGATTTCGAACAAACTTTTTTTTTCAATCTTTCTTTTAAAAGTAAATTTTTAAAATTTTGAAATTTAATGATTAATTTTTTATTAATTTCGAATTATCCATCAACTTTTAATACTAAATAAAAATATAAATAATTATTTAATCAATATTAAAAAATATATGTAAAATTATTTTATGCATATCTACAATAAATTTTATAGAAATACATAAATATATAAATATCATATGATTTTACTTATTAATATAATTATTTTTTTTCTCAAAAAACTTATTTATATATTTATAATTAATTATATAAAGTAGAGAATATTGATTTATAGCAAATATTTTATTCAATATTTCTTTTAAAAGCGAATTTTTAAAATTTTGAAATTTAATTTAATTTTTTTATTAATTTTGAATTATCCATCAACTTTTAATATTAAATAAAAATATAAATAATTATTTAATCAACATTAAAAAATATATGTAAAATTATTTTATGCATATCTACAATAAATTTTATAGAAATACATAAATATATAAATATCATATGATTTTATTAAATAATAATTACAATTATTTCATTAAAAACTTATTTATATATTTATAATTAATTATAATAAAGTAGAGAATATTGATTTAGAACAAATATTTTATTTAATCTTTCTTTTAAAAGCAAATTTTTAAAATTATGAAATTTAATGATTAATTTTTTATTAATTTTGAATTATCCATCAACTTTTAATATTAATAAAAATGTAAAAAATTATTTAATCAATATTAAAAAAATATATGTAAAATTATAAAATTATTTTATGTATATTTATAATAAAATTTATAGTAATATATAAATATCATGTGTATGATATTAATATTTTTTTTCTCCAAAAGCTTATTTATATATTTATAATTATTTATAATAAAACAGAGAATATTGATTTAGAGCAAATATTTTATTAAATACTTCTTTAAAAAACGAATTTTTAAAATTTTGAAATTTAATGATTGATTTTTTATTAATTTTGAATTATCCATCAACTTTTAATACTAAATAAAAATATAAATAATAATTTAATAATAAAATTATAGAAATACATAAATATATAAATATCATATGATTTATTTATTAATATAATTATTTTTTTTCTCTAAAAGCTTATTTATATATTTATAATTAATTATATAAAGTAGCGAATATTGATTTAGAGCAAATATTTTATTCAATTTTTCTTTTAAAAGCAAATTTTTAAAATTATGAAATTTAATGATTAATTTTTTATTAATTTTGAATTATCCATCAACTTTTAATATTAATAAAAATGTAAAAAATTATTTAATCAATATTAAAAAATATATGTAAAATTATAAAATTATTTTATTTATACTTAGAATAAAATTTATTGAAATATATAAATATATAAATATCATATGATTTTATTAAATAATATAATTATTTTTTTTTTATTAAAACTTATTTATAATTAATTATAATAAAACAGAGAATATTGATTTAGAGCAAATATTTTATTCAATCTTTAAGTAAATTTTTAAAAAATTAATCATTAAATTTCAAGAGGTATTATTTATTAATAAATAATAAATAATAAATAGTAATAATAAATTGCCCTTGAAAAATTTTAAAAAATAAAAATTTTTTTTTGCAAAGTAAAATTAGATCAAAAAAAAATTAAATTTTTTTTTTCCTATATATATTATATATTTCTATTATATATTGATTTTTATACATAATAATTTAAAAACCGATTTTTTATTATTAAAATTTAATTTTTTTTCGTTTTTTAAATTATTTTTCATTAATATAAAAAATGATAATCCATCATTAAGGTAAGCAAAAATGCTTTCTTTCACTTCTTTTTCTCTTTTGATTTTTTTTTTTTAATAACAAAAAAAAAAAAATAAAGTTAAACTATTTTTTTAATAGGTTAATAATTAATAAATTGATAAAGAATATTTGTTTATTTACTTATTAGATTAAATATTATTAGTTAACTATTAAATTTTATTCCTTTGTTTGGAGAATTATTAAATCATTTGAGGTTTGAAAATGGGTACAATTTCAAAAAGTAACTGGAAATAAATGAGAAAATTTTGTTATACATTAAATGTATAAAAATGTACATAAAATAAAAATGTAATGAATATATTTAGTTATATTAGTGGTAAATTATCAACAAATAATATTTAAATATTAGTCATTATTTATCCTCTAAAAATATACGAAATTAACAACACATGAAATTAAAATGAAACACATGAGCATTAGATTAATATTAAAATATATTATAATTAATCATATTATAATTAATCATAGTTCAAAAACAAATTTGTTTTTTTTATTTATATTATTTATTTATATTATTTATTTATATTATTTATTTATATCACATGAATTTAATTTGGTTTCTATTAATCTTTTTAATAATAGTTATAATAAAAAGTTATAGCCAAAATATTAACTAGAAATTTAATGAATTTAGTTAATTAAAAACAAATATTTCTATAATTTTTATATTTAATTGAAGCCATTTATATGAATTCATATTTATGAACTATTAAAACAAAATAAAAATAAAAATTTAAACTGTCATAATTTCAACAATATTTAAATTTATTTCTATTTATTAATAATTTATTATATTTATTATATATTTATGAATCAATTTAAAAATAGCTTTATTAATTTTATTATATATAGAAAGTTTAATTTAATTAGTATTTATTACACCATATTATTTATACTATTTATATCTAATTAAAAAAAGGAAATTTTTTTAATTATTTTTGAAAACTTTGTAAATTTATTTATAATATATTTTAAATATATTAAATACTTTAATATTTTATTAAATTATATATTATATTATAAATATATTAAATACTTTAAAATTTTAAATTAATACATATATTATTTAATAGTTAAAAATCTTTAATTTTTATTTTAATAAATAGATAAATAAATAAATAAATAATAAATAAATAACTAATTTCAAATATATTAAATTTTATTTAAAAACTTTTTGTAAATAAATATAAAATATAAAATATAAATAAATAATATATATTAATATATATATATAAAATTTAATAATGATATAATAAAAAATAATAGTAATCATAATAGAAATAAATAATAAATAAATAATAAATAATAAATAATAAATAGTAAAATAATAAATAGTAAAATAATAAATAATAAATAATAAATAGTAAAATAATAAATAATAAATAATAATTAATTATTTACTTAGAGAAATAATTAGTTTATATGAATAAAAAAAGAAGAGAAATAATTAGTTAATATGTACAAAAAAAAAGAAAAAGTGTTTAAATAATATTTGGTGTATCTAATTTTTTTTTTCTTTTTGTTTATTTTCGTTCTTTTTTTTTAATTTACTTTCGTTCTTAAAAAGACAAAATTAGAGATTATTTTTGTAAAAAATTTTAAAAACTATTTTATTACAAAAAATAATATAGAAGTATTAAGAATAAAAATTAAAAATAAAATAAAAAATAAAAAATAAAAATAAAAAAAAAGAAATATAATATAATCTTTTCTATTATTATTATTCTATATAAGTATTTTATAAACAAAATAAAACAAATAGTAATTGATATTATAATAGTAAATAATATTAATAGTGGTATTCCCTTCTTTTTATAATATAGTAATTTTTTTATTTTAAAAAAAATAAAAGATAAAGTAATTTAAACAAACGATGATAAATAATTTCACATATTTATGCCATCACAGTAGAAATATCATTAATAGAAGTAATAATAACAATAATAGTTTTAATAATAATAATAATAAAAGTAATAAATTTAATAAGTATTCCTAAATAAATAAAATAAAAAAAAAATTATTAATTTCACACACATACGTTTTGTTTATAAATTTTTTTTTTATAATATTTTTTTTTTTAAATTCAAATATATTTTGAATTATATTATACTGTATCTTTTTATATAAAAAAAATTATAAAAATTGAAAAAAAAAAAAAAAAATGGAAAGATTAAAGGTTTTAGTTAATAATAGTGATATTAACGCACTTAAATTATTTAAATTTAATAGTTTAAAAAATATTAATGAAGTTGAATATAAAGAATCTGACTTATTAATATATTCTATTGAAACTAATGTTTCAAGTAAAACTTTTAAATTTATTGTTAATGAATATAAAAATTTAAATTATGAAATTGAGAGTGGTTTAATTCCTCTTTTTATTGCTATTGAAAATAAAAATTGGTCCAAAGTTAATATTCTTTTAAATAATAAAGCAGATATTAACTTTTGTAATAAAAAGGGTGAAAATATCTTATTTTATCTTTTTAATAATGATAAATTAGATAAACAAACTTTATCCTTTCTTATAAATAAAAATATAAACATAAATTATAAAGATAGTGAAGGTAAAAATTTTTTAGAGAGGGCAATTGAAAAAAACAATGAAATTTTTGTTAAAGTAATATTTGATAGTATTATATTTAACAACGATTTTGTTTTATCATTAATTGAAAATAAAAATAATAAAATTTGTTTAAGTACTAAAATTTTAGAATCGATGATATTAAGGGAGAAGAAAAAAGTCCAAATTACATGTCAAATGTTCCATAATGCTATTGAAAATGGTAACCTCGAAATTTTAAAAACTCTTTTAATTTATAATACTAATAAAAATATTTTTGATCGATGTAATGATTATAGCTTATTAATAAAATCTATTGAAACAAATCATTTATCCATGGTAAAATATTTAATTGAAAGTGGTGCAAATATTAATGATAAAAATTGGTATAATTGTTCTGCATTAATGATGGCCTCCAAAAAAGGTTATCCCTCCATTGTTAATTATTTACTTCAGGAGGGAAAAGAAATCTATATTAATGGTAGAGATGTTTATGGTAAAACGGCATTAATGTATGCAGCAGAAACTAATCACTATGATATTATAAAATCGTTGGTTCAAGCGAATGTTAGGGTGAATGATAAGAGTAAGGATGGCACTACAGCATTAATTTATGCTATTCAAAATAAAGAGGCCTCATTAGAAATTGTAGAGTTTCTTGTTGAATCCGGTGCTAATATAAATGAAAAAACAAGAAATGGAACCACTGCATTAATAGCATCTGTTAAAAACAATAAATTGGATATATTTAATTATTTAATAGAAAAAGGTGCGGATATTCATATAAAAAATTATGAGTATTATTCTGCCTTTTTATATGCGGTCGAGTTAGGTCATGAAGAAATGGTGGTGACCTTGGTAAATCATGGGGCAGATGTTAATGATAAAAATTTAAAGGGAAATACGGCATTAATGTTAGCCTATTTGAGCAATAATCATTCCATTGTCAAATATTTATTGGAAAGTGGTGCCAATGTTAATATTAAAAATAATAAGGGTTGGTCTGCCTTATTGTTAGCTTCATTAAATGGTAATTTAGAAGTGGCTCAATGGTTTATTGAAAAAGGGGCCAGTATTAATGAAATTGATAACTGTGGTTACACTCCATTAACTAATTTTTTAGAAAAAAGATGTCTTCAAGCTACGCAATATTTAATTCAGATGGGAGCAAATGTTAATATTAAAAACAAATATGGTAATTCTGCATTGTTAATGACATTAGAAAATGGGGATAAGGAAATTGCTATTAATCTTATTGAGTATGGAGCCAACCCAAATGAAATTGATCGATTTGGTAATCCGGTAATCATTACTGCTTATGAAAAAAAATTGTATGATGTTGTAAAGTGTCTTATTGAGCATGGTGCAGATATTAATGCTAAAAATAGGTATGGTTGGACTATTTTAATGTATGCAGCTCAAGCTGGTCAAAAAGATATTGTAACCTATTTACTTGAAAAGAAAGCAAATGTTCATGAAAAGAGTATATGTGGTTGGAATGCTCTATATTTTGCATCGAAAAATGGCCATTTAGATATTGTTATGGAGATTATTAAAAGTGGAATTAATATTAATGAAAAAGATAATCAGGGAAAATCTGCTCTTCATTATGCTTGTCAAAATGATCATATAGAAATAGCTCAATATTTAATTGAACAAGGTGCCTATGTTGAAAATAAAACAGAATAAAAAAAATCAAAATGATCATATAGAAATAGCTCAATATTTAATTGAACAAGGTGCCTATGTTGAAAATAAACCAGAATAAAAAAAAAAAATATAAAGTTTTATATACATATATAATATATCTAATAATAATATTTAAAAAACAAATTTTTAAAAATTTTAAAAATTGATTTTAAAAAATAATTTTTATATTAAAAATTATAGTTAAATTTAATTATGTAAATATACCAAAATTTTTAAAAAATAATATGTTTTATTTTATATAGAATATATTATTATTATTATATAAAATTTTATTTATAATATTTTATAAAGAAAAAAGATTATTGTAATTATATATAAACGATTTAATTATAAATAATAATTTATTTAATTTTTACTTTTCATATTTTAATTTTTTTATTTTTATATCATTATATCATTATATATAAAAATAAATAATTTATATAAATAAATAAAGTCAACTTTTAATAAAATTAATAAATTTATTCTTTAAAAATAAAAAAAATAAAAATTTTTTCTTTTTTTTTTTTTTTTTTTTTTTTTTTTTTTTTTTTTAATTTTTTTTTTTTAAAAAAAAATAATTAATTATTCCGCTGTCAATCTATAAATAAATAAATAAATAAATAAATAAAAATAAATAAATAAATAAATCAAAATAAATAAATAAATCAAAATAAAAATTATATAAAAATAAAAATTATATAAAAATAAAAATTATATAAAAATAAAAATTATATAAAAAAAAAAAAAAAAAAAAAAAAAAAAAAATAGTATTAATTATATAATTATTATATCATTGTTAATTAATTAATTAATTAATTAATTATTTATTTATTTATTATACTTTATTGATTGAATTTTTTCCATCTGTTTTTTTTCAATGTATCAACTCATTTCATTAATCAAAATAAGATCAATTATAGCAACAACTTATTGATACCTTTGATCTATCTTTTAAGAGAGAGAGAGAGAGAGAGAGGAGGAGATAATGAGTTTGACATCTTACTATGTCCATAAAATATTTTTTATTTTTTTATTTATATATCTTTTTTTTAATTTAATGTTTATTTATTTATTTATTTATTTATTTATTATTATTATTTAAGCAAATAAATATATAATATATATATTTAATTATTAAATATTGAATAATATTATTTTTATTAATTAATAATAGATTTTTTTATTTTGTTTAATTTCTTATAATTATTTAGTAAAGTCTCTTACTTTGCACCTTTACTTGGTTCAAATTAAGAGAGAACAAATAATACTCAGAAATTAATTAATAAAGGATTAAGATGGATTGAAGGTTTACACAAATCCAAAATTTTTATTACTGTATATTCCTATTTCAAAAGGTTTAAATATTCCTCCATTATCAGCTAAGTGTGCTTTGTCTCAAGTTAAATGTTTTGAAAAATGGAAAAATTCTAATTGTATTATTTCCTATTTAGTAAATAATATTCCAAAATCTAGAAAATATACATGGACGAAAGAAAGTAGAACTCTTAAACGTAAACTAGAGAAAAGAGGTAGTAACGATAAAAAAAAAAAAACAAGGATTTTTATTGGAAAAGAGATATGAAAATCAATTCTATTAAAGCTGAATTTTATAACAAAAAACAAATTCGAAGAAACATCAAATTTTATAAAACTTTGTTATGAATATCCTGATCTTTCATATGGTTTCTATTGGCTATTGAGAGCACGAAGCGGATATAAATTAGATGATAGAACTGCTAAAGCTACAAAAATAATAGATCAAGTGTGTCCTAATTTTTGTCCCTGTTGTAAAAGTAATAAACAATGGATAAGGCGTTGGTTAATTGATTGATCATTCTTCAATCATATTCGTAGTAAAGTCAATGATAAAGTTTTATTTTTATATAACGCTTTTAACCGTGGCAACCTAACAAATGATATCGTTAATAGTAATAGTAATAATAGTAATAGTAATAATAGTAATAGTAATAACAGTTATAATAATATTAGTAATAGTATTTTTAGTAATGTTAGTAATAGTATTGAAAATAATGGTTATGTTAATTTGAGTGTGTGTAAAAAAGTGTTTAATTTCCTTCTTTGGGGAAGGAAGTATTAGTAATAGTACAGGGGAATGAAAGGATCTATATTTAAGTGCCAGATGAGATCAAGTGCTTATTCTGATACTCCATTCTTGGTGGTTACTGCGGCTCTTCTTCAATTGATTATACCTATTGCGATTGGCCAGCAATGGTCTTTGTTCAATAGGTTCAAATCGAATCGTACTACTACTACCAAGAGCGGCAATGCTGAAGAAACAGTAAGACAAGCCAGCAGAGCTAGCATAACCAATGAAGATCATGATTTCGTATCTTAAAATTATGATATTCATTGTGTAAGTCAAAAATAACTATTATACTACAGTATAATAATGCCCTTGTGAAGTCTTATAGATATTAATTAAATGAAACTGGAATACATTATACCATTATTCTATTTTATTTTATTTTTGTTTATTTTTTTATCTTTTTTTTTTTCTTTTTATTACATGTATTTTATCAAATATTTAATTAATAAAGATGAAACAAGTTTGCTGCCTTTAAAAAAAAAAAAATTCTTATAATTATTTTTTTTTATAAAAAGATTTTTATATGATTTTATGTATTTATATATACATCCACATTCATACTTTTATATTTATAAATTTTAATTCAATCAATAATGCATGAAATGGAAAAATTCATTGGAATCGAATATTGATTGAATCTTCCTCAAAAAAAAAAAGAATAAATCAAACAGTTTCATTACTCTCATAATAATTATAATAAAATAATATATATATATATATATATTTCTATTTACAGTTTTTAAATAAAATTAAAAAATAATAAAGAATTATAATTTTTGAATATTATTTAAAAACTGTTATTTAATTATTATGATAATATAATAATAAGGATACTTTTTATTACATAAATAAATAATAATTATATATAGATTTTTATATATAGATATACTTTTCATGGTTAAAATTTATTTCATTTTGTTTTTTTATTAGACAATTAATATTCTTTAAAAATTGAATCTTACTTTTTTAATTTTAAATAATTAAATATTTTAATTTATTAGTATAATAACTAATTATAAGTATATATAAATTTTTTTTAAAAAAAAAAAAAAAAAATTACATAGAAATATAAATTAAAATAAGATTTTTATATCAATTAACATTTACATAATTTTTCTTTTTTATTTTTTATAAGTGTTTAAATATTTGAAATTTATATTAATAATTTATATTAGTAGTTAAATATTATGAATTTTATTGGTTAATAAAATTTTAAAATAAAAAAAAGTAATCAGTGTATTTAAAAAAAAAAAAAAATTAATAAAAAATAAAAAATTATTTGAAAATAAATATTAATAAAGTAATAATTATATAAATATATAATATATAAAAAAAAATTTTTTTTTTTTATTTACAAAGAAGAAATTATAAAATTAATACATCTATCTCTGAAAGAGGTAATAAAAAGAGCATACAATTTCAAAACTATTGAATATGCATATAAGTTATTAAATTGTCATAACAGTAAATTATTAATATATTAATATTAATATTTTTTTTTCTTTTTTTTTTTTTTTACTTTTATTGTTTTAATTATTTATATAAATATATATTTCTATCTAATTTATTTTTATATTTATATATATATAAATATATGTAAAATATATATATATTTTTTTTAAATAAAAAAAAAAATCTATTTAATAAATGTTCAATAAACATATTATATATCAAATACTTTAAAATGTATCGGACTAAATATATTCATATAAACTTATTTATATTATAACATCTACATTTATTTTTATTTTCAATTGCTAAATATTCTATTATATAAAATCCATTTTTTTTTCCGGAAATTATATATTATAAAAAAGATATTTCACAATAATAATAAAAATATAAATATAGAATCAATATATAAATAAAAAAAAATGATATATAGTAATTATCACTTGTTTATTTATTTATTTATTTATTATTTTTAATAAAAAGTTAAAAAAAAAAGTATAGAATTATTTATTATCTGATAATTTTAAATAATATTCAATTCAAAAATTGATTTCAGAATTATGAAATAAAAAAACATACAGAAAAATAAATAAATACATGAAAAAAAAAAAAAAAAAAAAAAAAAAAAAAAATAAAAAAAAAAAAAGCGAAACAAAACAAAACAAAAGGGAAAAAAAATAATCAATGTAAAAAAATAATAATAATAATAGTAAACATTATTAAAATAATATTACACTATTACAACTAGTATATACTTTTTTTTTTTTTTTATTAAAAAAAAAAAAGAAAATGAATATAAATCCATATATATAAATTTTAAAGTCAAAAAGTCAATATACTAATATTTAGAAATAAAGTTTCTTTAGAAATTTGAATGGAGTATTATTCCATCGTTTATTCAAAATAAAAAAATAAAATAAAATAATATATATATACATATAAAATTTTGAATTTTATATATAAAAATTTTAAAAAGTTTTGTTTATATAATATTGTTTTATTCGGAATTAAAATGGAATACTATTTAATTATAGTATATATATATATATATATAGTTTAAGAAACTCATAATATAAAGATAAATTTAAATTTGAAATTTGTAAAAAATCATATATCTCACATTTAAGAAATAATATTAATTTAGTCTAAATTAATTATATATATATATTATATTGAAACAGATTTCTATTTATTTAATCGCCATTGTAAATGTATTTACTATGCTAATTGGCAAAATGATAATGATGATATTTCATTATCAACAAAAAATAATGATATGAAATGGGAAGAAGAAGCGAAATTAGTTTATGGTGTTGTATATTCTTTAAGAAATTTATGTAGAAAATTATCTACTGTAAAGTATGTAGAAATTTAATGATAAAAAAAAAATTAAAAAAATAAAATAAAATATACTAAAATTAAATAAAAATAATATATTTAAAACAATAATAATTATTATATATATATATATTTAAAATAACATATTATGTATTTTTTTATAAATAATTAAAAAAAAAATATATATATATATATATATAGTGGTGTACCAGAAAAGAATGAAAAAGAAGGAGAAATGGAAGAAGAAGACAGAGGCTTTCTTTCCTATAAAACAAATGCTTATAAGGTAATAAAATTAGTATTCTAAATAATTATACAAAAATAGAAATCAATAAATAAGAATGAATAAATTATAAAGAAAAAAAAATATAATAATCTTAAAATATAAAAATAACATTATTAATAGTTATTATTTTCGGTGTATTAAATATTAATCTATTTTTTTTTTTTTTTCTAATTATTATTATTATTATTATATTTATATATATATATTTCTCTCTCTTTTATTATATATATATGTATAATTATAAATTATTTTTTTTTCTATCTTATTATATATATTATTATTATTTATTTTTTTTTTTTTTTTTTTTTTTTTCTATATATATATATTTTTTTTTTTTTTTTTTTTTTTTTTTTTTTAACACTCACACTCACACTCACACTCTCACTTATATATGTCACTTTTATATGTACATATGTAATATTATATTCAATTTTATATTACATAATTAGTTACATTATTATGAAACACCTTCTGGACTAAAATTTGTCATATGTACTGATCCTCGTACTCCAAATCTTCAAGATATGCTTCATCAAATTTATAGAGATATTTATGTTGAATACGTTATTAAAAATCCATTATATCAATCCGATAATGATTATATTAATAATGAATTATTCAAAACTAAGTTGCATGAATTTATTAAGAGTCAATCAAAATAGACTATAAATTAGAAATAGAAAATAGTTTATTACTTTTTATTTATTAATTCTATTATTATTATTATTCTTATTCTTATTATTATTAATTTCTTTTTATAATAATAATATTAAAATAATAATAAAAAAAAATTAAATAAATAAATAAATGAGCATAAAAAAAAAATATTATTAAAAATATTAATTATTATCTTTTATTTAAAAAAAAAAAAAAACAATAAACCTAATAATTATGATAAAGAAAAAAAATATATAATATAATATAATAATACCAATTATATATAAAAAAAAAATACAAATAAAAATACAAATAAAGATAAAAATAAAAAGAAAATAAAGCGTATAAAACAATTACTAAATTAAAACGAAATAAAGCAATAAAAAAAAAAAAAAATTACTTTATAAATTCTATTTTAATTTTTTATTTTTTTTATTTTTTATTTTTATTTTTATTTTTATTTTTATTTTTATTTTTATTATTATTTTTTGTTAATAATTTTTATATATGTAAAAAATATTTAATATATATTTATATTATATATTTGTAATACTATTTTATATGAATTGTAACTATAGTAATAATAATAATAATAATAATTCATTTAATAAACCAAGGAAAAAAAAAAAATTCTTATTTTTCTAAATAAAATAAATTATTAGCAATAACCATATTCATAATCATAATCATAGTCATAGTCATAGTCATAGTAATATTGATAGTAAACTAATACTAATTAAATATTAATAACCAATAATGATGATAACTTATGATAATCAATATATAAAATAATAATATATTATAATTGAAATAACCTTTTTTTTTTTTTTTTTTTTTTTTTTTTTTTTTTTTTTTTATTTTATTTTAAATAATGATATTTTTTAATTTATTATTGATTATAATTTATTATGGATAATTATTAATAGTATTAGTTGTGTGGTAGGAATAGAATAATTTTATTATTATTATTTTTAATAATGGTAGTAGTTTTAGAAGGAATAGAATAATTTTATTATTATTAGTAATGGTAGTAGTTGTAGTAGAAATAGAATAATTTTATTATTATTGATAATAGTAGTAGTTGTAGTAGGAATAGAATATTATTATTATTATTGGTAATAGTGGAAATAAAATGATTATTATTACTATATATATTAAATATAGAATTTATTTATTAATCAAACTTTAATAGATCGAGATTTACTAAAAAAGTGTTAAAAATATATTTTAATATAAAATTTAATCTATGATTATCCAATATTTTACAAATACAAAATACTCGAAATACTATAAAACGTGCTTAAATAATAATCCTAATTTTTTTTTTTATCTCTTTAACAATAAAAAACCTTAATATATATATACGATCATACATACTTAATTATATATATTTATAATAATAAATATTAATATATAATAAAGAATATAAAACATCTTTACTTAAACATAATTATAATATTATCTTAATATTGTGTGTCTCTCTTAATTGTGTGTTTATTAACAAAAAGGATAATAAAAAAAAAATTAAAAAAAAAGAAAAAAAAGTTTAATATATATTGTTTAATAATATGTTTATTGATTATAATTAGTAATTGTAATAGTAGTTATGGTAGCAGTAGTAATAGTAATAGTATAAATAGAATATTTTTTATTATATGAACAAATGTTTAAAATATATATATATTATTATTATTTATTATTATATTATATATATTATAATTTTAACTTTATTATGATTTAACAGTTATTTTTATTATTATTTATTTATATATAATTATAATTAAATATTTATTATAATTAAATATATTTCTGTAATTATTTATTATATTGATATTTATTTATATTTAAAGTGCTTATTATTATTAGAAGTAGTAGTAGAAATAAAATAATAATTATTATAATTATTAGAAGTAGTAGTAGAAATAAAATTAATATTATTATTATTATTAAAAGTAGTAGTAGAAATAAAAAAAATTATTATTTTTATTATTAGAAGTAGAAGTGGAAATAAAATTATTATTATTATTATTTTTATTAGAAGTAGTAGTAGAAATAAAAAAATTATTATTATTATTATTAGAAGTAGTAGTAGAAATAAAATAATAATTATTATAATTATTAGAAGTAGTAGTAGAAATAAAATAATAATTATTATAATTATTAAAAGTAGTAGTAGAAATAAAATAAATATAATTAGTAATCAGTATTGGTAGAAATAAAATGATTATTATCAATATATAATATTAGAAATAAAATAATTATAATTAGTAATCAATATTGGTAGAAATAAAATGATTATTATTATTAGTAAGAAATAGAATATTTATTAAATATTATTATTATTAATAGTAACAAACAAATGTTATATTTTTAATTTATATATATATTATTATTAAATATTTATTATTAATATCTATATATATAATTTATTTTTAATATAATGATTTGATATTCATTTATTTATTATGTATTTATTCATTTACATAATATCGTAATTAGTAGTAGGAATAAAATAATTTTATCATTAATTGTAGTAGTGAAAGGATTAGTAGAATGATTATATATTAAAACTATAATTTAAATAAGTTACATTATTTATCACTATTAATATATATATATAAGTGTTTGAAGATTATAGATTAATACTTATTAATTAATTAATTATTATCAATTATATCTAATATTAAATTTCATTAATAGTTATCCACAATCTAACTATAATACAATAAAATTACAAAATAATTTGTAATAATAATAACTCAATAATAATAGTTAAATAGTAATAAGTAATAAAAAGTAAAATAAAACACATAATAATATTTAATATCATAGTATAGTTATATCATTTAACATTTTAAAATTGCTATATTATTAAAGAATTTTTATAATAAAATTAAAATTGCTACTGTGTATATTGAATTAATATGTAGATAATCTTTTATTTTTTATTTTTTTATAATTATTATTATTTTTTTTTTCTGATAAAATTACTTTTTTAATTTTTTAATATTTAATATTTAAGTAATAAAATATAAATATATATATATATCATTAATAATAGTAATAATAGTAATAATAATTATAGTAATAATAATAATAATATTAATAATAATATTAATAATAATAATAATAATAGTAATAATAATAATAATAATAGTAATAATAGTAATAATAATAGTAATAATAATAATAGTAATGATAATAGTAATAATGAAAATAATAATAATGAAAATAATAATAGTGAAATAAAAAAAATATTAACTAGTAATAATAATAATAAAGTGACAGTAACAGCAATAATAAATGAATTAATATGAAAGTAGTAATCGTAATAGTAATAGTAATAGTAATAGTAATAGTAATAGTAATAGTAATAGTAATAGTAATAGTAATAGTAATAGTAATAGTAATAGTAATAGTAATAGTAATAGTAATAGTAATAGTAATAGTAATAGTAATAGTAATAGTAATAGTAATAGTAATAGTAATAGTAATAGTAATAGTAATAGTAATAGTAATAGTAATAGTAATAGTAATAGTAATAGTAATAGTAATAGTAATAGTAATAGTAATAGTAATAGTAATAGTAATAGTAATAGTAATAGTAATAGTAATAGTAATAGTAATAGTAATAGTAATAGTAATAGTAATAGTAATATAATAGTAGTAATAGTAATAGTAATAGTATAGTATAGTAATAGTAATAATAATAATAATAATAGAAATAATGATAGTAATAATAAATAGTTTAAGGACAGAACTGGTGGTCAATAGTTTTATTTTTAATATCAAGGAAAAAAGTGAATAATTTAATCATAAATATATTAAATAAGCTTTTTTTTTTAATTATTTTTGTATTATCCTTTTTTAGCAAATCGCAATCTATTAAAGTTTGATTAATAAATTAATTCAACGTTTTTTTTTTGTATATGTACATATTAATTTCTAATATTATATGAATATATAATTTCCTTAATATATTAATAAAGTAAGAATAAAGATTTTATTATAATTTAAATTAAATCAAATATTAAATATAATTTAAATTTTATTTATTTCAATCATTTATTATATTATATTGCAGTTTATGGAAATTTATCTACTGCAATAGAAAAACCAAAAAAAAAAAAAAAGAATTAAAAATAAAATGGATGATTAAATTTGTTAATATTATCACAAACTAATTAATATGTATGATGATAAATAAATAATAAAATAATAAAATAATAAATAATTGAATAACATAATAAATAATAAAATAATAAAATAATAAATAATTGAATAACATAATAAATAAATAATAAATAATAAATAATAAATAATAAATAATAAATAATAAATAATAATAATAAATAATAATAATAAAATAGTATTCATTAATTAATAAATAAATAATAATAATAAAATGAGTATTCATTAATTAATAAATAAAAATAATAATAATAAAATGAGTATTCATTAATTAATAAATAAATAATAATAAAATGAGTATTCATTAATAAATAATAAATAATAATAATAAAATGAGTATTCATTAATTAATAAATAAATAATTTATAATAAAATGAGTATTCATTAATTAATAAATAAATAATTTATAATAAATAATAAATAATAGAGGAGTATTTATTAATAATAATAGAAAGAGTAATTTATTAATAAATAATACTAAATCATAAATCATAAATCATTAAATCTTAATTAAATATTTATTAATTAAATCATTTATTAATTATTACTTAATTGTTAAATATTAATAATTAAATTTTATTATTATTTAGCTTTGTTATTTATAAAAGCGCTGTGATTCAATGATTGGTTCAATCCTAATTTACATACAAATTTTTGGTATATGACACGTAAAAAATTTTAAATCAAAACAATTAAAAACACACCTAAATATAATAAAAATTTGTTTTGTGACATTTAATTATTGAATAAAATAGAAAATGTTAATATAAAAATATTGGTTTAAATTATTTTATTTATGGAAAAATAAACATCAAGAATAAAATAAAAGTATTATAGGAGATATCAAAAAAAAAAAAAAAAGACATATCGAAGTATTTATTTATTTATTTATTAATTTATATACTTATATATATATTTAATTTATTAAAGAAAGATTTAAAAGTAATTAAATCTTTTTTTTTTTTTCCTGTACATAAATAATATAAAGTCTTTTTGGAAATAAATATATATATATATAATATGATCAATTAAAATTGATTTATATAAAATTAGATATAAACTGTAATTGATATTGAGCTATTTTTATCAATAGTTATTTTTTATGGTTAAGTTGTAGGTGTAAATAAATTGAAAAAAACTCTCATTAAATATCACGTGTATCAAATATAATATTTTAATTTAAATATTAATAAATATTATTTAAATATTATAAAAGTATTATATTTATAATAATCAGAATCCGTGATAATCAAATATGAAAATAGAAATAAAAAAGAGAAATATATATATATTTATAAAAAAATGGAAATTTTATATATTTATATAATAAATATAATAAATAGGATTAAAAATAAATGATATATTTAAAAGTATATGACTATAAAGATGCTAATATATAAATTTTTAATAGTAGTTATCTGTTTAGATATTAATATTCAAATAAAATAAATATGTAATCTAAACTAGTGATCTTTAATATTTCTTCTTTGTTAATAATAAATAATAAATAATAAATAATAAATAATAATAAATAATAAATAATAAATAATAAATAATAAATAATAAATAATAATAAATAATAAATAATAAATAATAAATAATAAATAAATAATAAATAATAAATAATAAATAAATAAATAATAAATAAATAATAATGTAAATAATTAGGAAGTAAATAAAAAAATTATTATTTTGAATAGGCCGTTCTTAAATCAAAAATTAACATAGTTTTATGATAAGGATTATATGTACTATGTATACATTTTTATATTATAAAAGTTGTATTAAACTTTAAATATATATATATTTTTTTGATCTTAATTATTATTTATTTATTTCTAATTTATTTCTATTAATTTAATGCAATTATATTAAAACAGAGGCTCTTTTGATCAAAAAAAAAAAAAAAAACTTCAAATTATATATTTATCAACTACGAAATCTTTTTTATAGAGAGCATCAAATATGAAACTTCGTTAATAATAGAATATTAATACTACAGATTATTCAATTTCTCTAATAATAATATAGTATTGATTAATTAATAATGGATATAAAGATCAATTTTTATTAATAAAATAAAAAAGTATATTTATTTAATCTTTTTTATATTCCTTAATACAATATATAATATAAATGTATTATTAAAAAAAAATTAAAGGAACCTTTTTTTTTTTCATATTACTCTCTATTATTATGAAATATTGCTTTAAAGTTCATATCTAACAAAATTAATTATATAATATTTAAAAAGTATTTAGATAACAATCTTTATTTTTTGTTATTCCTTTTATTTTTTTATTTTATTTTATTTTATTTTATTTTATTATATTTTTATGTCTTTTAAATTTTTTATTATTTTTCTTAACGTTTTATATATTTGTTATTTTCTATATATATTTAAAGTTATGTATATCAGTAATATACTGTACCATATATTATTAAACTTAATCACTAATGTTTAATATATATCAGTACATTTAATGCAATATATTTAAATTTAATAAAGAATTATATTTATGAGAGGGATGATACTTTTTATAAGCTAATGATTATATTTTAATATATTATGATATCTTATTATAATTTATAATGAACTATACTTACAAAATAAATAAATAAATAAATGGATAAATTTTACAATAAATAAATTAAAATACATATTTATTATTACTATTATTTATTTATTCATTGATTTAATTATTATATATCTATTTTTTATAATAAATTAAATTTAGGTATTTTTATTTATAATATTTATTATATTAATATTTTATTATTGAACAATTAAAATATTATATCATTTATATTATTATAATAAATAAAATTTATATTAAATTTATCATTTTGGTGATAAATATAAATATAGAAATCTTTAGTTCTATTTAAAATAAAAAATTTATTTCTTTACTTTAAAGAATATTTTTACATAGTTTAACAAAACAAAGATTAAATATATTCTAGAAGTATATTTTTACTTTTATTTATAATTAATAATTTATTTTTTTATTTGTATAAAAGGTAATGAAACAAATAATAATTATAGTATATAAAGAAAAAATATTTTTCTATTATTTGAGGATGTATAAAGATATTTTTATAATATAAATAAAAATATGAGAAAATCATAAAGAATTTTATGGAAAAAGATAAATAATAAAAGTTTGAATAAATAGAAAAAAATACTAAAAAAAAAAAAAAAAAAAGAGAAAAAAAAATAAGAGAAAGAAAGGAAATGGAAAATAGCAATAAAGATAAAAAATAAATCTATTGGAAATAATATATGTATATTTATTTTATGTAAATTGGAAAGATTTAAAGAAAATAGATAATAGTAGTATAATTTAAAAATAAAAATACATACATATATATATATTTTTATTTCTTTTTTTCTTTTTTCTTTTTTTATATTATTTTTATTTTTTTTAGTAAAAGAATCAAATATGATAGAGTAAAATGAAGTATATTAATATAAGCAAGAAAGAGAAAATAAATAAACTAATATATATATATGAAAAAACTGTATAATTATATAAAAATAATAATTGTTAAAAAAAATAAGTAGTATTTTAAAACATAAAGTAAATATAAAAATAATAGCTTAAAAAAAAATAAACATTTAATATTTATATAATATTAGAATAATAATAATTGTTAGAATTGTTTTTTTCTAAAAACAGTTAATAAAATATTTTTAGTAATTGTTTATATATATATATTTTAATAAAAAAAAAAGTGTAGTAATAAAATTTGTTTATATATATATATATATATATATTTTAAAAAAAATAAAGAAAAAAAAGAAAAGAATAAATAAATAACACTAAAACTAATTAAATTTAATATTTAATAAATATTACTATAATATTTTTTATTCTATATATATTAAATAAATAAAAAAAAAAAAAAAAAATAAAAAAGAATTATTTAATAATTTTAATATAGACAAAAATGTTCCAAGCTAGTGATTACGATTTTATTGAAAAGATCACCAAGAGCCTTGAAGGTGAATTAAATGGACTTGATATCAGTCATGGTGGTAATGTTTTTATTAACAATTTACAAACTTTAATTCCAGAAGAAACTATTGATACTCTTTCTGCTAAGATTAAGAGAAGTCGTGAAATTCCAGATATAGAAAAGACTTTAGAACTTATTACTACTTGTGTCGATAATAGAAAGCGTATTGAATATTTCTGGAACCTTCAAGAACAAAATAGTAAAACTGAAAAGGATCATAAATACGCTAAGGCTGTTAAGGCTATTATTGCTGAAATTCCAAAGTATGAAGAATTAGAAGAAAGATGCCGTAACAAGCTTGCTAACAAGAAGAATGCTAATTCTCTTGATAAACTTACTATTGAAAAACGTAAGATTCTTACTAATGATATTAAGAACATCATTACTTTTGATCAAGGTATTTATGGTGAAATTTTATTCCGTAGATACTTATTAACTCAACCAGATCTCTTAAAGAAGGGTGAAGGTTGTACCAGTGTTGAAAAATTCGTTGAAAAGAGTGATGTTACCTTGGAAGATCTTGAAAAGCTCTGGTACAATCAAATTCATACTTTAATGGTTAACATTCTTTACTCCTTATCTGAATCTGTTGAAGTTCAAATGGCAAATGACAAGTATCCAGAAACTAAAACCCCATACACTGACGAAAACAGTGTTGAAGTTTTAGGTACTAAGGTTATGAAGGAACCATGGAACAAGTGTGGTATTGAACACTGGACTGCCTTCTATTTAGTTACTGATTATGATCGTTCCTTCAGTGATTTAGCTAGAATTGCTCCAAACTTTATCAGTTTAACTTACTTACGTCGTATGTTCCTTGATAGTTTCGATCGTTCTAACCTTCCAAAGGGTACTCAATTCCCAAAGATTCCATATGCTTGTAAACCAACTATCAGTACTGTAGCTCAAATGTACTACATTGTTGAAATGGCCTTATGGGCTGCTTCTGTTGGTAGCGCTATTGATGTTCATCACACCAAGGGTAATAACAATAACTACAAGGCTCGTCCATTCCTCTTTGGTGATGTCTTCCTTGATGAAAAGAAATTAGAAGGTCTTCTTTACTGGTTAAAAAAAGATGATAAATTCCTTTACAAGATTAAGAACAACGATCCAGCTAAGCCAGATGAAGTTTACACTAATATCACTGAAAAGAACGGTAAGATTATTATTTCTTCTGAAGGTGATCCATCTAACCCAACTATTCACAACTGGATTGGTGATGTTGAATTGAAGGCTGCTAAGGCTAGAAAGTTCACCCAAAAGCCATTTGCTGATACCTACGAACTTTTCATTGCCTCCAGAAAATTAAATGACCCACCAGAAGAATTATTCACCTACCTTCAATCTCGCTTAAACCGTGCTAAGGCTTACTCATCTACTGTTAATACTGAAAAGCCATTAACTCATGATGATATTGAAAAGATTGAACGTCAACAAATCGCTAATAACAAACGTGAATCTCCAGAAGCTCAATGGCGTAGAGAATTAGAAAAGAATGAAGCCACCGAAAAGAAATGTGACTTTGTTACCTGGTTATAAATTTCTTAATTTAAATAAATTAAAAATTTAAAAAAAAAAAAAAAAAAAAAAAAATTTTTTTTTATTTTTTAAAAAAGAATCGTTTTTTAATATATAATAAATATTTGTAATTGTTTATAACATATATATAGTGTAAATAAATAAATAAATAAGAAAAAAAAATAAAAATAAAAATAATAAATAAAAAAAAAAAAAAAGAACACCATATATTTTATTTTAGAAAAATTTTAACATAAAAAAAGAGATATAAACAAAAAAAAAAAAAAAAAAAAGCTAAAGCAAAAACAAAACCAAAAAAAATAACACACCATATACACTTAATAAAATCCTTTAATAAAAAATAAAAAAAAAAAAAAAAAAATAAAAAAAATAAAAATAAATAAATAAAAATAAAATTTTGATCATTATTATAATATAAATAAATAAATAAATAAAAAATTAATAATAATAAAAAAAAAAAAAATTATTTCATTTTATAGTTATATTTATGTTGTTAATATTTTATTTTATTTTATTTTATATTTTATTTTTATTTTTTATTTTTTTATAATTTTATTTTATTTTATTTTATTTTATTCAATCTGTACTTTATATTTAATATTCTACTATTTATTTTATTTTATTTTATTCAATCTGTACTTTATATTCATATTCAATATATTTTATTTTATTTTATTTTATTCAATCTGTACTTTCCCCAATGAAGTGGACTGTTTTTCCAGGTCCATGGAGGGTTGATGGAAAAGGAATAACCTATATCAGGTGTACTAATTACAGCTTTCTGTGATTCTGATGATAATCAATGGTTATCCTTTCTAAAGTGGCTTCTAGTACGAAGAGAGAAATCTGGAATACTGGAAGACTGTAGAAAGTGAACTTGACGTTCTATAATGTCTTAAACTGGATATGTAGTAACATTGGAGTTGTACAATTAATAATATCATGTAGTTTCTACATATTATCATTGTAATGAATCTATTGTATTTTTTACTTTAGCATTATTTTGTATATGTTTTTTTCTATAGTATTATTTATACTCTCATGTAGCTATTGTAAAATGGAAATGTAGGAGATTGATTCACTCCAAAGCTTGTGTTTGAGACATTATTTAACGGATGGGAATCTTTTTATATTTTTTCACAACTATTATTTCATTAACATTTAAATTTTATATTATATATGATTATTTTACAGAAATTTTTACATAAAACAGGAATTTATAATTGAAAATCATTAATTAAAACTAGTCAACACAAAAAGAAAGAAAAACAAACAAGTTTTAGCAAACAATATACACGAAAGAGAAGACAACAGCAATAAATTTTTATTTTTTTTTTAATTTTTTAATTTTTACTAATTTTATTTTTTTATTTTTTTATTACACTTAACTTTTTATTAATATAGATAAGTTTTTTATTTTATTATGTCAACTATACGAAGAGGTCTGCGACTTTATGGTCCTGACCATGATAAATTTGTTTTAATTTTTATTCATGATCTTGAATCTTGGACTGAAAGTAGACTATGGGAATTTTTAAGCAAAAAGATATCAAATTGTAATGAAGTTGTTCATGGAATCGTTAAAAAACACTATATTAATATGGAAAACTACTTTATCCTAAGAGTTAACTATAATAATTGTACGGATTATTTGAAGGTTATTTATTTGATTACTAAGCACTTACCTGTTAAAAGAATTAAATGGAAGATTACTTCAAGGATACGCACATTTAGTAATGTTAATCATAATAGCACCAGGTATTATTCTGAACCCTCAATCCCCATCTCTGAAAGCCTCCTGTATGCTAACCCTTTCTCGAATACTAAATATTTCAACCTCTGTATTAGCTGGAACATAAATGGTTGGAATTCTGAAAAACGTGACGGACTTACCAATTTTAATTCAATCTTTAATCCTATTTGTATTTGTCTTCAAGAAGTCGGTAATAGTTCATTCCTTAACTCCTTTTCTAACTCATATCCATTCCTTAATCATTATAGAACAGTACTGAGACGTGCGGACAAAAAAATCCCTGGTATGAGGGGCCTTTATATAGGTGTGCACTCCTCCTGCCAATTCACTAATGATGATTTTGAATATAGATATATACTCTCAGTAAATATATTCTCTTTTTGGGGTGTCAGATGTTCTTTAGGGAACATTTACATCCCTAGCAAAAAACACAAAGACTCTAGAGAAAAAGCGGAAACTGATTTTGCTAATTGGCTCAAGAACCATCAGAATAACCCTTCGGCTATTGTTGGTGATTTCAACATGACTAAGCAACAACTCAAAGATCTTATTCTTAGAATTTCCCCTCAATGGTTTGTTATGGATATGGTTGGTCATCAATTTACTTGGTCTAATGGTGGAAAGAATTCTTGTATTGATTTTATAGTAGTGAACGATAAATTAAGAAATTATCTGAATATTGCTTCTGTATGCTACTCTTTTAATGACATCTCTGACCATTTACCACTTATTCTTTCTTGTAAAAAAATATCTCCTGATGGTTTTGTTACTCCCCCTCGGGATAAACAAATTAAGTGGTCTAATCGAATTTGTAGGGATAAACGTGAAGCAATCTTCTCTCATAATAAATTCACATGTTTACTGGATGAATTTGAACATAATGATAATCTAGACTCTAATACAATGGTTAAAAAACTTCTTGACACAGCAAATAAAATAGGCGATGACATTCAAGCAAGAGTTCCTACAAATTTACAGGGTTCAGCGTTCCATTGTCCTGCTTATATTAAGAAATTATCACATGAAAAACATTTATTTTATAAAAGGATTAAAAATTTTAAACTTCGTAATGATTTGTCAAATCTTCAAGAATTTTGTGATCTCTCAAAAGAATATAGAGTTCTCTCTGATTATATCATTAGTATTAAAAGAAATATTAGAAATATTAGATTTAAAAATTTGATTCATTTCATCGGCGAATGTTTCTTAAAAAATGATGCCCAGCGTGGTTGGTCTGGACTTAAGAAAATTTCTAAACCTTCTTACTCTCCTTCCCAATCACCTGTATACATTAAAGATAAAGAAGGTAATGTTCTAGTATCCCAAGAAGATCAACTCAATCGTTTTGCAGAACACTATGAAGAACTTGCTTCTGATATAACTGGTCACAGTCTTAATGAAAATTATTGGAAAAGAATACTTAATAATTCTTCTACTCCTCAGGAATCATGGGATATTAATCAACCTATTTCCATGTCAGAAATTCATTCAACTGTTCTTTCAATGAAAAATAACAAAGCACCTGGTCCTGATGGTATACCTACAGAATTTTTTAAAGCATTTTTTAATTCTGAGAGTAGAAATTCTTCTCAGGATGACTCTAATCAAGAGGTTACTTATTCCGATTGTGCAAAGTGTCTGTTATTACTTTTTAATAAAATTTGGGATGGTGACTTTCCTAATGAATGGAACTCTGCTTCTATTGTTTCTATTCCTAAAAAAGGGGATCTTTCAGATTGTAATAATTATCGTGGTATTTCACTCATCAATGTAGGTTTAAAAATTCTATCAAAAATTGTCACTAAAAGAATATCGGACTATGCTTTTTCTAATGGAATAATTAGACCAGAACAGTTTGGTTTTAGAAATAAAGAAGAATGTATTAGTTTATTTGTATCCATTCGTGAAATTTGTCAAAGAAGAAAATTTAAGGATAAATTTACCTTTCTTGCCTTTCTTGACCTTAAAAAAGCTTATGATTCAGTTCCAATTTACAATATACTTATTAAACTAGATAATCTTGGTATTCGTGGTAAATGCCTTCAATTCATTACTAATCTATACCTTACCTCGAAAGCTCGTGCAATCTTTAATGGTAAACTTTCAAAAGAATTTCCAATACACCGTGGTGTTCGCCAAGGGTGTCCTCTCTCACCTATCTTATTCAATATATTTATCAATGATATTTTTGATAAATGTAAAAGATATGGTGTGATTACTGAAAAGAAAAAGTGTTGTGGTGGATTATTTGCTGATGATATTGTATTATTAGCTCCTACAAAATCTTCACTTAAAAACCTTTTGAATATTGCTCATGATTGGGGTATTAAAAATGAAATGACCTTTGGAATCAATAAATGCGCTACACTAGTTGTTAAACCAAAGAATTTTATTCCTTCAAGACATTATGAAAATCCTACATTTAGACTTGGTATGAACTATATACCAAGCACTAATCAATATACATATCTTGGTATACCTTTTAATGAATCGTTGGATTTAAAACCTATTATTGCTAAGATGAACAGTATAATTAATTATACAGTTAACTCTTTCTTTAGATTTTTAACCAATAGGAATGTTCCTTTCTACTTTAAAACTCGTATACTAGTTTCTTTTGTCCTTAGTTCAGTTCTTTATTATGCTCCCTTACTTGGTTCAAATAAAAAGAATACTGAAAAAGCTCAAACTGCTTTTAATCGAGGTTTGTATTGGAGTTTCGGGTTTAAAAATAAAACCTCCAATACTTCAATTTACAATATGTCTAAGGAACTTTCTATACCTCCTATAGCTAGTTTTTGTGCTAAGGCGATGATTCGATGCTTTAAAAAGTGGAAAGATTCTTCTTGTATTATTTCTCATTTAGTCAAAAATATACCTACACTTTCTCACTATTCATGGACGAAAAAAGCACGGAGTTTAGCAGTACACAAGCACAGTAATAAACTTCCTGGAGAAATAAGGAAGTTTTACTGGGAAAATATTCATTATTCAAGCACTCCTGCGATCAGATCTACAAAATACAAGAAATTTAAATTTGGTTTTAAAAAATTTATTCATCGTCTATCACTTAAATATTCACAATTTTCTCTTGGATTTTTTTGGATTGGACGAATTAAATGTGGATTCAAATTTGATGTAAAAACGTATGTTAAAAGTAATCTAGTATCAGAAAATTGCCCAACATACTGCCCTTGTTGTGGTGAGAGTAACAGCATACCTAGTTTTACACACTGGATACTTTTATGTCCTAAATTTGAAGAATTTAGGCAACATTTCATTCCCTTTGTTGATGAAATTTTTATTAATTTTTCTCTAATTGTTCATGAGAAATCATTGAACATTCCTGATGATAAAGAGGAAGATTTTGATGATAATATCAATTTTTACGTGCTGTGTATCCTTCTTGGCGGAAATGCAGTATTTGAAATCTTAAAGATCGGCTCGGGGGAAAGAAGGCGACTTATTAATAATATTTTTCAATCACCTTCGAACGAGTCTTCTTTCCCGATTTCATTTTTTGTGGGGCTTGCGGAATTCCTTACTAACGTTATGCCTATTGTGATTGGTGATTTTTACACCATGATCGATTTGTATAGTGTTAGACCTACCGTTGTCAAGAGTGTCGACGTCGTAACGATAAGGCAAAGAAGAAATTCTGATACAGATTCGAATGATAATTTTCATCCACATGGGGTTATCTTCGATGAATGGGAAGAGTTAGAGGCCTTTTCGTCCTCGAAGCTCATAACGTAGTTTTTTAATATTAATATAAAAAAATTTCATGTATTTAAATTTCATGTATTTTTTAAAAAAATATTATTAAATAAAGTTTATTCCTAGTCTAAAAAAAAAAAAAAAAAAAAAAAAAAAAAAAATCTGTACTTTATATTCATATTCAATATTTATTTTATTTTATTTTATTCAATCTGTACTTTATATTCATATTCAATATTTATTTTATTTTATTTTATTTTATTCAATCTGTACTTTATATTCATATTCAATATTTATTTTATTTTATTTTATTCAATCTGTTCTTTATATTCATATTCAATATTTATTTTATTTTATTTTGTACTTTATATTCATATTCAATATTTATTTTATTTTATTTTATTCAATCAGTACTTTATATTCATATTCAATATTTATTTTATTTTATTTTATTTTATTTTATTTTATTCAATCTGTACTTTATATTCATATTCAATATTTATTTTATTTTATTTTATTCAATCTGTACTTTATATTCATATTCAATATTTATTTTATTTTATTTTATTCAATCTGTATTTTATATTCATATTCAATATTTATTTTATTTTATTTTATTCAATCTGTACTTTATATTCATATTCAATATATATTTTATTTTATTTTATTTTATTCAATCTGCACTTTATATTCATATTCAATATTTATTTTATTTTATTTTATTCAATCTGTAC
>JACVTC010000059.1:1030000-1037500 GCA_016946835.1 Neocallimastix lanati (nom. inval.)
TTTTTTTTATTACATTTTTTATTATTGTTATTTTTTATTTTTTTTTTTTTATTTAATTTTCATTTTCATTTTCATTTTTAATTTCTTTTTTTTTTCCATTTCCATTTTAATTTTTTTCTTCTTTTAATGTATTATTTATTTTAAAGTTTCGAAGATCTACTTTATAAGGAAGCTAAAATGTCATCAGTAACAACCATTGGACCAGCAACATCTTTGGCTTTTTGAGCACCAGCTAAGTAGCTAACAATGGCAAGGGCAAATTCAACAGTAGTACCTGGACCACGACTAATTTTTTTTTTTAAAAAAAAAATAGAATATCAACAACAGTAATATTAATAAAATTTAATAAAAAATAAAATAATAATAAATAAAAAATTATATATTTTTAAATAAATAAATAAATAAATAAATAAAAAAACGAAAAAAAAATTTTTATTAATTTTTTTTTTTACCTAGTAATAACGTTGGCATCAACAACAACACGTTGTTGGAGGTAGTTGTAATCTATAAATATTTATAAAAAAATATTTAAAATAATAATTTTTATTTAATTATTATGTAATATAATATTAATATATATATTATATATATATATTTATTTTATTTTGATTAATAAAACCAATATATATTATATGGGCTTTATTTTAAACTATTAGACTTATATATATATATATATATATATGAATTTTTTATATGGTTATATATATAAATATTTATTATATACCAGTGAATTGATCGGCAAGAGTTGGGTAAGAAGTAATACGACCACCCTTGTGGATACCAGCAGTAAGGATAGCAGTTGGAGCTACATAAATAAATTAATTTATTGATATATATATAATATATATATATATTATGCAAATGATATATTTAGTAATGGAATTATTTTTATTGATATTTCAGTAAATATAATTTTGTTTTAATATATTTACCAGCACAAACAGCAGCAACTAATTTCTTTTGGTTGTAGTAGTCCTTAAGTAAACCTTGAACAACTGGGTTCTATTTTATTATTTATGAAACATAAAATTAATATATATACATTTTTAAATAATTTATAATCAAAAAGCATAAAAAAAAAAAAAAAAAAAAATTAATAATAGAAATAATTAATAACACTTATAATATTACTATTAATATTAATAATAATTATCATTGAATTCTTGGAAGCAAAATGAATATTAATAATTTAAAGATATAAAAATATATACCTCACGGAAGTTTTGAGCACCAACATTACCACCTGGAAGAACAATAGCATCAAAAGCAAGCTATTTATATATTATTATTTATATACAAATATAATTAAATCTATTTAATATTTTTTAAAAGTCTTTTTTTTTTTTTTTTTTTTTTTTTTTAAAAAAAATTATTATTATTATGATTATTAATATTATTATCTTCTTCATTTTGTTTTCCATATTAAGACTAATGGTATTATACTTTTTATTATAATAAAAATTTAATAATTTAATTTTATTTTAATTCTATTATAATTAACAATAACCTTGTCCTTAACATCATCAAGAGCGACATCTGGCTTGATAACGACATTTCTACTGCAAACAAGTGGTTGAGCTCCTTGAAGACCGGCAACAGTAACTTCGATCTTTATATTTTTTAAAATGATAATAAAGAATTTTTTATTTTTTATTTATTTATTATTATTATTGTTTAAATCCAGAAGATTTTAATGTTTATCAATATCAATACAAATTTAAATAAATATAAAATAAAAATATAAATATTAATGTAAAGATTTAACATAAAGAATAACAAATAATAATTTGCCTTTAATATTTTTTATTTTCTTTTTTTTTTTTTTTAAAAATAAATTTTTTTATATAAAAATATGAAAAAAATTATAATCAAACTATTAAACTACATAATAAAACATTTATATTTATATTTGTTTCTATTCGTTTATATTTTTAAGATAATTATTCCTATTATATTATATAAAATTCAAGGTGGAGGATACACAAATTGAAATTTGTTTATTATAATAATATACTTCTTTTCTTTTTTTGGAATAAAAAAAACTATATTATTATAATTTTATTTTGCCTTAATAAAAATAGTCATATTAAAAATAAAATACTTACACCAGCTCTACGTAAGACATCAATAGTGATGGTACTCTAAATTATAATATTTTTACATTTCATTTTTTTTTTTTTTTATTTTTAATATAATTTTATAAAAATATTAATAAATGATTTAAAAGATAAAAAAGTTATATAGATATGTTCTATTATTTCTTTTATTTATTTCATTTTTTTTTTCATTTTTTTTTTTTTTTTTTTAAATCATTGATAACTATAACTTACTTCCATTTCTTCGGAACCTTCACTTAAAATAAAAAGAACAGTCTTTGCCATTTTTAATTATTAATTAATTTTATATACTATAATATAAAATGTATAATAGATTTTTTTTTTTGATAGAGATAAAAAAAAAAAAAAAAAAAGTAGTAAATTTTATTTTATAAATATTTATATTTTTGTAAAATTAATTTAATTAATAATTATTAATTAATTTTGATTTGTTAATCCTAACGTTATCTAGTATATAATGTTTAATTATTTAAACTCTATCTATTAAAAAAAGAAATTAATAATAAATATAATATTATATTTTTATATATTTTTATTCTATTTACTTATTTATACAACGTAAAATATTAATACTATATATGGATAATATATATATATAAACTAAATAATATAAAACTTTTTTTTTTTTTTTTTTACATAATTTTATTTCTTAATCATATATATATTTTTTTTAAAAAATAATAAAAATTAAAATTGAAATTTCATTTTTAAATATTTAAAATTTGAAATTTCAAAATTTAATTAGAAATTTAAGGTAAAGTTTTATTACATATATAAATTTAAATATATTATAAATAAACCTACATTATTTTTATTATAGTATATAAAATTTTGTTATCTTCTTCTGTTAAAAAATATATATAAAGAATTTTTAAGGCTTTTGTATTTGGTACAAATTTAAATAATTCATTAAAAAAAGAATAATAATAATAATAATATTGTAAAATATAATAATTTTATTTTACAATAATATTATTATCAAAAAAAAAAAAAAAAAAAAAAAAAAAAAAAAAATAAAAAAGAAAATAAATTATATATTACAATCCAGTAACATTTCCTTCCACATTTATGATACATTTCTGGAAATCTTGTTCATAAATTTTAATATATAAAATTGAATAATTTTCTTTATAATTTCCAATAATGTTCTTCGTTTCTTCAATTATAGATATTTCACTATATATATGTAATATTATATTGTTAAATAATTTATATTTTTTCATTTTTATTTAACTATATTATATAAAAAGTAATTCAAATGTTTCAATTTTATTCGATTATATAATATTGAAAGTATTTAAATACTTATTATATATGTAACAATGATTTTTATTTATATATATATATATTTTTTATTCCTTTCTTTTTATTATTATTATTATTTTAAAGGAAAAAATAATGTTTATATTTTTTTTTAATTATATATAATTATATTAAATTAGTAGGATAATCATCCATCATATTGATATATGAAGTTACACAAAGATATTATTAGTAAAATGAGAATATTAACTATAGAAGAACTATATATTTTTTATTATAAGTTTATATTATTATTTTTATTTTTTATTAAGATTGTATATGTATATATATATATATATTTATTTATTTATTTTAAACATTATTTAGTTTTTTATTTTTTTCCAGATTTTAAAAAATTTTTTTAAATAAAGTAATTAAAAACAAATAATGGTAATAAAGTAATTAAAAATAAATTATATTAAATTATATTCTTAAAATGATTTAAAATATTTATATATATTTTTATGTTTTAATTAGTTATTATTAAAATTTTTATATATATTATAATAAATTCCAATTTTTTCCTACCTCAAAAAACCTAATATTTCATGTTAGGCCCTACCACCTGTTTTTATGAATAAAAATCCTCTAATTAATGTCATAGAACTTTCAATACTATCTTTTCTTAAAACTGCTCTACGATATCTTAAACCATTCTTTTTATTAAAGAAATGTCATAAATTCTGAATTGAGAGAGTATATATCTTCATCATATTTCTTGACTCCGTAAGTAACCAAAGTAATTAACATCATATCTATTCATAATATAATTAAAAACAGTACAGTTATTGGCTAAATTTCAGTTGGTTTCATCATAGTAATTTTCTTTTTTGAATCATTTCATATTTCACAAATATTCATATTTGGATCTTCCTCTTCAATAGAATGAATAACAATATTAACATTGGCGTAAAGAATTTGTTTGAGATTGTTAATATCAATGAAAAAAGTTTTTGGATTTTGAAATATTTTCAATTAATTCATCTTAAAGTAGAGTATATTTAGTATAATGATATGATATTCTTTTTAAGAACTTCTGGTTTCCAAACAAAGTATTCAAGCATTTGAGCTGGACATTCAACGAAATCTTTTTCAGCATTTATATCATTGAAACGAGACCACTTGTTGGAATATACTTGATGTAAGACATGTTCTAATTCATGAAAATAGTTAATAACTTCCTTTTGAGTTTATAAAGATAGAGTTTTCTTGGTTAGTTAAGAAAAAATTTTTTATCATTGCAGCAATGGGATAATTACAATAACCATCCATATTTGTGTATCCATAGTC
The DNA here is from genome assembly GCA_016946835.1 of Neocallimastix lanati (nom. inval.). Taxonomy (NCBI): domain Eukaryota; kingdom Fungi; phylum Neocallimastigomycota; class Neocallimastigomycetes; order Neocallimastigales; family Neocallimastigaceae; genus Neocallimastix; species Neocallimastix lanati (nom. inval.). The sequence continues at coordinate 1,034,710 of JACVTC010000059.1, forward strand.
AAGAGAGTAGTTATCTAAATGGTTATATTTATCTTGACAAGGATATGAATCAAGATAAAGAGTACCTATAAACTTACTAGATTTATCATAGACTTTAAAATGACAAACATCTGGAGCCCATACAATTGGATTTTCAACTTTAAAAATTTAAGTAGAATATTTCTTCATAAATTTTAAAATATTTCTTCAACGACATAAAGTCATTGGGAAGTATTTTCTGACAATATTATCATTAATATGGGCTTGCTTTTCAAGTAGTTGCTTTTTTGTAATATTCTACTTCTCAATTATTAATAATTTCTTCTTCAAATGGTTCATTTAGTTGTTTTTTTCTCAATTTTCTTTAATTTTATTAATTATTTGAGTTAGTCCTCAGCTACTGGTTGAATTTTTTCCTTAAGATTATTTTTAAAAAAATTAATAACATTTTTTGGATATTTGGTCATCTTATCTTGAATTTGAAACCACTCTAATTTTTTTTTTTTTTTTTTTTTTTTTTTTTTTACCTAAAAACAACAGTTTTTTTTTTTTTAAAAGTGTCGAGATTTTTCTTAAAACGTTGAATAAAAATAATGGTCTTTTTTTTTTCTAGTACTTTCATAATTAGCATGTTGAGCAATGGCTTTTAAGGTAGATGTTAAGGCATTAAAGGTTTAATATTGGCATTAAAGGTTTAATATTCTTTTCCATTAATAGTTTCCTTTTCAAAATCATCAAGAACTCTTTCTGGAATAATTTTCTTCTAATTTTTCCTTTGTAAACGAAGTAGTAGTTTCATTTTTTAAAAATATTTCAAAATTATTAATATCATACCAAAAAAAAAAAAAAAAATATTAATAAATTTATTTAAAAAAATAAGAAAGAAAAGAAACTTGTAATAATACATAAAATTTATCTTCATAAATATAATTATTAAAAGCATATTCAGGAATAATATATTCATATATATATATATATATATATATATATATATATATTTTTTTTTTTTTTCAATTAAAAAAGAAATAAAAATTATATATTAATAATTATATTAATTCAAAAGTAAAATAAATTTAATCATTGGTTGGTGCATGTAAAAGAGGAAACAACGATAAAGTAACATATTTAAAAGAACATGGTGAAAAATTGAATAAAAAAAAGAAAAAAGGTTAAATATTCAGACACCACTATATTGTGTTTATAAAAGTGGAAATAAATATATATATATATATATATATATATATTAAAATATTTAGTTGGACAGGATACAGATTTCCTTATGTAATATGTTGTAGAGGAGATGAAATGTATAAGAAAATGACTAAATAAATAAATGAAATCAAAAATAAAATAAAATAAAATGAATGAATAAATAAATAAATAAATAAATAAATACTTAAATGAATAACTAAATAACTAAATAAATAATTTAATAAAAATAGTATATTCTCTTAATATTTAAAGAATAAATGATTAAAAGTTACACAAATCATTAAAATAAAAATTTAAATAGATTAAAAGAATTTTTTTTTTTTTTATATTAGCTTTTTTATTTAAATTATTTTTATTTAATTTTTTTTTTTTTTTAATTGTATTTATTAATAAGAATTACTATATTCTAATTTTATGCTTTAATTTTTGTTTAATTTTTTCTAACATATACTACAAAGTTAAATTTATTGTTTCTATATTTATTTTATTCTTTATAAATAAAATAATGATTTAGACAATTTAAAAAAAAATAATATTATATTTATATTTATATTATTTATTATTATTATTATTTTTTTTTTTTTAAATTGAAATTTTAAATTTCAATCAGTCGTTAAGGTAAAAAACATTTATATGTTAATTTAAAGAAAGATTTTTTTATTTCAGTGATTACATTAATTTTTAAATAGAAGCCATGAACGCATCAGAAACAACCGTTGGTATTTCAACTTTTTTTTAAGCTAGCTAAGTAGGAAACAAGAGCAATTCCAAAACCAACAGCGGTATTTGGACCACGATTATAAAAGTGATATATTTATATAGATATATAAATAATTTATTTAATAAAAATATAAATAAATTGTAAATAAAAAAAAAAGTTAATATTAATGAAAATATGTAATATTAAAATTTGTTTTTATATATTTATTTATATTATTACTTACCTAGTAATAAAATTATCATCAATAACAACACCTTCATCAACATAATTATATTCTAATAAATTAATTTTTTTTTAATATATATATATATATATATTATATTAACAAAGTTTAATCAAATATAATATTTTTTATATTTTTAGTCTTTTTTTTTTTTTTTTTTTTTTTTTTTATTTTGTTTGTTTGTTTGTTTGTTGTGTAGCATTATTTTAATAATTCATTAACGAAAATGTAAATAATATCATTCTAAAGAATATTTTATATCTAATATATTTATAATAAATAATTGCCAGCATAGATAATTGCAACCTACTTCTTTTGACTATTATAATCTTGAAGAAATTTATTAATAATAATAGATTTTAGCAGTATAATGGAAAAAAAATAAAATAAAAAAAAAATTTTTTATATTCAATAAATTTGAAAAATATAAAATTTAAAATAAATAGTAGAATATGAATATAAAGTACAGATTGAATAATATAAAATAAAATAAATAATGAAGTAATATAAAAGAGTAAAGTATTAATAAAAATAAAATAAAATAAATAATGAAGTAATATAAAAGAGTAAAGTATTAATAAAAATAAAATAAAATAAAATAAATAATGAAGTAATATAAAAGAGTAAAGTATTAATAAAAATAAAATAAAATAAAA
>JACVTC010000059.1:1050000-1052956 GCA_016946835.1 Neocallimastix lanati (nom. inval.)
GGTATCATTATTTTTGGTATTTTTTTTTTTTTTTTTTTTTTAATAATAAAATACTAATTACTTCTAAAAGTTTATATATGAATTTATATTTAGTTATATATATAATTCTAAAATAACAAATATTAATTATTCTTTAATATATATGCATATCCTCTATACAAACAGATTATTTTTTTTTTAGTAATATATAATGTTATTAGTATTAATACATTTTTTATTATTACTATTATTAATATTTTATCATCATTGTTTATTCATTATTATAATAATGATTATTATTATTTATTATTATTATCATTATTTTCCTTTTTATTAAAAACATATGTCATTAATAAATTAATAATAATGAATATATAATATAAATTTTATATACATTCTTGATTATTATACATAATATTTACTTTATATTTTTTTTTATATTAATTATTCATTGCCTTAATATAAAATATTCATTCTATATTGATTTATTATTATTCTTGAATTAATTATTGTCTCAATTTAAAATGTTCATCCTGTACGTTTAAATTAATTTTATTATTATAAGTGAAGTTCAATAATACATATTTCTTATTAATAAATAGGATAAAATTTTTTTAAATAATAATTAAAAAAAAAAAAAAAAAAAAATTAATATCTATATAAATGATTTATATATTTGTAACTATTTCCAATTATTATAACAATATTATATATAATAAATCTTAATCTTACTTCAAATACAAATGTAGTATATATTATGAAGGTTTCCAATCTAAAGTCCATACAAATGATATATCTTTATATATATATATTAATTACTTTATTATTATAATATTATCTTCTTCTATTAAGTGAAGTTCAATAATACATCTTTCCTATTAATAATAAATATAAAATAATAATAATTAAAAAGAAAAAAAAAATTAATATCTATATACATTATTTTATATATTTTTAATTATTTCTAATTATTACAGTATTATATTTAATAAATCTTACTTCAAATCCAAATGAAGTATATTTTGGAGGTTTCCAATCTAAAACCCATACTAATGGTATATCTTCATTTTTTAAAGTTTCATTAGCTCTAATAAATTTAGAAGTAAAAGTAGTGTGATTCTTCTTTACCATATATTTTGAAAACCAATAATACATTATAAAGCATAATATATCTTCAATGATTAATATGATACATATTCTAATAATTATATTTTCACCAACATTCATACTATATTTTTTTTCTATTTCTTGAATTTCTGAATAGTTACTACCATTATTTACTACTTTTTCATTTAAATAATTACTCCATTGATTATAGAGGATATAATACTGACAAAACTTTACGATTCCACTCACTATTGGAAAATATAAAGGATGAAAAGAAAAGAAATGATTACGATGATTATTATATAATTTTAAAGAATTAATATGTTCCGTCCATTGCTGAGAACTAATATATGCTTTTATACTTGAGGGAGGTAGAGATGAATTTATATCTTTTACATTTTCATATTTCATTATGAGAGAATTGGTTGAAACCTCAGAAGAGGTTTCGGATTTTATATCATTATCTTCAAGATTTGAACCTTTTGAAGAATTTTTAAATAAACCTTTTGCTTTTTTTATAATAAAATATATTACGATATATGCAATACAAGAAATCAACGTTGTTGTGGCATAAATTTGAGTACAATTTGGAGGTTCCGCTTTAACCGCTGTTATATTGTATATAAAGCATGATAACAGTATTATTGATTTATTATGCATTTTAGAATTTTATATACTATACTATACTATAATATAATATAATATAATATAATATAATATAATTTTATTTTATTATAATATTAATATTTTAAGTTTTCAAGTTTTACTTTTTTTTTTTTTTCTTTAGAATGATAATATAAAAATTTTAAACTAATTTAACTCCAGTTTTATTTTCGATATAAATCAAATAGATAATAATATTACAATTTAATTATTAAATTGATAATAGTATTAAATTTTTATTTTGCGTATTGAAGCTTTTTTTTTTTTTATTTAATATATATTAATAAACTTTGATATATTTTTATAATTTCTTTTATTGATTTAATACACTTATATATTGTAATATAGTCTTGAATTAATGTATTCCTGCTTTATTATTATTACTTTTTTTTTTTTTATGTATGTGTATAAAAATAATAGTTTTTTTTTTTGGTTTCCTTATTTGTGTTTTTTAGCGTTAATTTTCAATTTCTTTTTTTTTTTTTTTTTTTTTTATTTCCACTTTTATGGAATATTTATTGTAATTTATTCTACTTTCCTGTCTTTTGTAGTAGTAAATTTTCTTTTTTATTAATAGAAAAAAAAAAAAAAAAAAAAAAAAAAGAGTTGGTTTTTAATCTTATATAAATATATTAATTATGTAAATATTTTCGTTGTTTTATTATCATTAATTTTATATTTATGGCTTTAAACTTCATTAATAAAAATAAAAAAATTAAAAATAAAAAAAAAAAAGCAGTATATAATAAAATAATTTTTAAAAAAAAAAAAAAAAAAAAAAAAAAAAAAGTGTATATTAAAGTAATTTTAAATTTACAAAAATTTTAAATAATAATAATAATAATAATAATAATAATAATAATAATAATAATAATAATAATAATAATAATAATAATAATAATAATAATAATAATAATAATAATAATAATAATAATAATAATAATAATAATAATAATAATAATAATAATAATAATAATATTAATAATAATAAATATTGGAATAATAAAAAATAATTGAATAATAAAAAATAATTGAATAATAAAAAATTAAAATTAATATAATTACTACATAAGCTAACCCTTTTATTTTTTATTATAAAGTAAAGTTTTCGAGTTTATTCGTATTTAATTGATAATTGAATTAGAAGAAATTAGAAGAATGAATATATTAAAGTATAATAATAAATATTATTTAATATGTGTAATTT
>JACVTC010000590.1:0-16547 GCA_016946835.1 Neocallimastix lanati (nom. inval.)
AAAAGGAAGGTATTGATTATACAGATACATATTCACCAACTGTACAAGCAGACAGTCTTAGAATAACAATTTCAATAGCTGCTAGATATAGCCGGAATTTAAAACAATTAGATATAAAGGCAGCTTACTTGAATGCATAATTAAAAGAAAAAATTTACATGAAAATTCCTAAAGGCGATAAAAATTACAATAAAGGCAAATATTAATTATTAGAAAAGGCACTTTACGGCCTAAAACAAGCTGGTAGAGGATGGTATAATGAAATCTCTAATTTCTTAACCAGTATTGGTTTAAGAAAAACTAAAACAGATACAAGTATATTCACTAAATATAAAAACAATAAATTGTCTTTAATAGTAAATATTATAAAAATGTGTAACTTTGTCAACAGCAGAAGCAGAACTTGTTAGCCTAATTGAATGTACGAAACATGGTATGTGGTTACACAAATTGCTAGGAGATATATTCAAAAAATTTTATTTTAAAAATAAATATTGACAATAAATCATGTAAATTCATTGCAGAAGATGAAAATTCTAATGCGAGATGTAAACATATGGATATAAAATATAAATATATTAATGAAAAAATAAATGAAGGAAAAGTATCATTAAAATATGTCGATACAGGAAATATGATAGCGGACTCATTAACTAAAAACATTTCAGGTTCAAAAATGAAAATTTTTACTGATTTTATTTTTGATTAAAAAAAAAAATTCTTATTAAAAAATTATTAAAAAAAAAAAAAAATTTTTATTTGTATGTAATGCAAATGTAGGGGGACACCTAATTTATAACTCCTTTTATACTTACTGATTTATATTATTATATTCATCTATTTATTTATTACAAAATTATTTAATAATTATTTTTATTTATTTATTATTTAATAATTAATTATTCAATTATATATGTTATTTATTTATTTATGTATTTATTTATTTATTTATTTATTTATTTATTTATTTATTTATTTATTTATTTATTTATTTATTTATTTATTTATTTTTTTTATTTATTTATTTATTTATTTATTTATTTATTATTTATTTATTTATTTATTTATTTATTTATTTATTTATTTATTTATTTATTTAGTATAAATCATTTTTTGTTCATTTATGTATTATAATAATAAAATTAAATTCAATATATAAAAATAATATAAATTTGAATAATTTAAATATAATTATAATATATTATGCTATTGATAAAATATATAATATATATAATATCTAATTTATTTAAATATAGAAAGGAATTAAATTATTCATCTCTTCAATATAAAATTTTATTTCTAATATATTATAATACATTTTAATATATTATTTTATCAAAGATATATATTAAGCATCATTACGAAAATAAAAAAAAATAAAAAAGATTTTCGATGTCAATGAAATATTAATTCATATCACAGGAAAAGATTTATTTGGTATACATTTAAATTAATCTAATTTATTTATTTCCTCAAAGGTAAAGTAAAACAATATCACAAAAATTAATAATAATAATAATAAGATTAATAGTTATTAAAAGATTTAATATAATATCTTCGCCTGTTTAATGTTTTTATTAAATATATATTATCTAATATTGTGTTATATTGCTATACGTTTTAATGATTTTAAGAGCATACAAAAAGATTTATATTTATATCATTATCCAAAATTATTTTTATTTTACTTATCATATTATAATAAAAAAATGTTAAGAATATTACATATAATTTATTAAAATGTATTATTATTTTGAAACGATTATATCATTTGATATACTATACAAATAATACAGTAACCTTAACATTAATATGTATGATTTAATAATACATCTAACATTCTTTTCAAATTGATACTTATTATTTAAAACATGTATGTTAACAACATTAATACTTTTTTTTTTAGGAGTATACCTACTAATATTTTTGCTATTTTTTTTTTTTAGGACAGTTAATATCCAATTATAATCTTTATCAATAATAGATACAACTTTATTAATAAAGATATTATAAAATTATTATCTTAAAGTTTGAATTTTTTATTATTAGATTTAACACTTAAATTTTAATATATATTTAATATATTACATATATTACAATATTATTTTAATTTAAATAGATATAATTCAAATTTTAATATATTAATATATAAATATATAAATTAATATATTACTGATATGTAATTGATTGAAATTTACGTAGTATCTAAATCTTTTTTAAAAATAAATAAAGGGAAAAAAAATGATTATTATTATAATGTAAAACTCTATTAATATAAAATTAAAATAATAATTTAATATATGTATATAAAAAAATTATATAAATATTATAAAAGTTCCTTTAATTTTATATTAAATGAACAATTATAATTTTAAAGATTTACTAATTAAAAAAAATAATAATAGTAATATAGTATTGTAATATTATTATTTTAATATTTTGAAATATTATATTTATTTATTAAGAAATAATATATTGCCAACATACAAAAGGAACGTAAAAAATAGAAAAGTGGATAAAATTTAATTTAAAGATTTAAAATACAATAAAAAAATGGATTTATCAAAAATTATTCCATCTTATTCAACCCCAGAAATAATTAACAATACTTTACCATTATCTAAATACCTCATACCTAAAAGTATATCAAAGCAATATAGTATTACAAGGTATTATATAAAATAAGTAAGACAGTATTATTTAGTAGTCATTAAAAAATTAAAATACCATACTTTAATTTAAATATTCCATTTTACTTTAATAAATTTTTAAATAATCAATATATTAGTTATTATAGTATTTATTAATAAATTATATATTAACGTGAAATTTTTAATAATTTTATGAATTTTTTATTTTAAATTAAAATTATTATAGTTTAAGTAATAAAAAGCTTTCAAATGAAAAAATAAGTGCAGAATTAAAAAAATGTCAAACATTAAAGACACTAAAAGCTGATTATAATGCTAAACCATTTCATCAATATCTTCAAATTAAAAATGAATCAGATGTAGATTTTTATAAAGATTTATCAGGAAAAACTGGTGGTGAAATTATTATTGAAATGTTACAACGTCTTGGTGTTGATACTGTATTTGGTTATCCTGGTGGTACTGCTCTCCCAATTATCGATAGTATGACTAAATATAAAAATATAAGGTATATTGTTCCTCGTCATGAGCAAGGAGCTGGTCACATGGCTGAAGGTTACGCAAAATCTACTGGTAAAGTAGGTGTTATTATTGTAACTTCAGGACCAGGTGCTACAAATATTATTACACCATTAGCTGATGCTTTGAACGATGGTATTCCAATTGTTGCTTTCTCTGCACAAGTACCAACTTTTTCCGTTGGTACTGATGCTTTCCAAGAAGCCGATATGGTTGGAATTAGTCGTTCTTGTACCAAATGGAATAGTATTGTTAAAGATATTAGAGAATTACCCCGTCGTATTGAAGAAGCTTTTAAGATTGCAACTACTGGTCGTCCTGGTCCTGTTCTTTTAGATATTCCAAAAGATATAAGTGCTGGAACATTAAATAAAGAATAGAAAAATTTTATGGTTTAAATTTCCCTCCAGTTGAACCTTATCTTTTCAGTGCTGATCCAGAAGGTGAATTAAAAAAATCTATTAATCATGCTGCTTATATGATTAATAATGCCGAACGTCCAGTAATTATTGCTGGTGCAGGTATTTTAAATCATCCAGATGGTCCAAATGTATTAAAAACTTTTTCAAGAAAGGCTAACATTCCAGTGGCAACATCATTCCAGGGTTTAGGTTGTTTTAATGAAAACGATCCAATGGCCCTTCATATGATCGGTATGCACGGTAGTATTTATGGTAATTTAGCTATTCAAGCTGCCGATGTTGTTATTGTATTAGGTTCTCGTATGGATGAAAGAGCCACTGCAAACACTGATCTCTATTGTATTAGTGCAAGAAAAGCTGAAAAGAAAGGATATGGAGGTATTATCCAATTCGAAATTCAACCAAAGAATATAAACAAAAAGTTCAAATTACTGAAGCCGTAGAAGGTGATGTAACTGAAAACTTAAAAAGGATGTTACCATTAATTCAATCACATCCTCATAAGCAGTGGAATAATCAAATTCAAGAATGGAAAAAGAAATATGCTTTCACTTATGATAGAGCTGTTCAAGATCAAGAAACTATTAAACCACAGCATGTAATTGAAGAACTAAATAGATTAACTGAAAGAATTAAAAAAGATATTATAATAACTACTGGTGTAGGTCAACATCAAATGTGGACAGCCCAATTCTTCCGTTGGAAATATCCAAAATCTTTAATATCCTCTGGAGCTTTAGGTACTATGGGATTTGGTATACCTGCAGCTCTTGGTGTAAAATTAGGTAATCCTGATAAGATGGTAATTGATATTGATGGTGATTCATCATTCTGTATGAGTGGTCAAGAATTAGCTACTGCTAAACATTTCGGCATACCAATTAAAGTCATAATCATGAATAATGCAGCCCAAGGTATGGTAAGACAAATGCAAGAAAAATTTTATGAAGAACGTTATAATCAAACGATTATGGTAAATCCAGATTTTGATGTACTATGTCAAGCTATGGGTTGTGAAACTATTCATACCACAAAAAAAGCCTCTTTAACAAAAGATTTAAAGAAATTCATTAATTGGAATCATCCAACCAAATCAATTGTTTTAATTGTAGATGTTGATCAAAGTGAAATTGTATACCCAATTGTTAGTGCCAGTGGAGGTTTACATCAAATGGATGTAGGCAATTTATATGATTTAAATGAACCAAACTATGAAGAAAAATACTTTTAAATATATATCAATATTAATATAATATCATAAATAATATATAAATAATAATTTTAAATAGTAATATAAAAATAATAATAATAATATAAATAATTTGTTTTTCTTAAATATAAAGAAAAAAAATGATGAGTTAATAAAAAAATTTAAGAAAAAAAATTATACAAAATAAATAAAAAAAAATTATACAAAATAAATAAAAAAAAATCATACAAATAAAAAAAAAATAAAATAAAATAAAATACTAATAATTAAAAAATAAAAATAGAGTAAAAAAATAAAAAAAAAAAAAAAAAAAAAAAAAAAAAAAAAAAAAAATTAATAAAAGTTTTAGTAATTAATAGTAAGTATAAATAATACAAAATATAAAAATAAGAAAACAAAGAAAAAATTATTTATAATTTATAAAAGTTTTTTTTTTTTTATTTTTATTTTTAATTTTTTTTTTTTATTTATTTATTTATTTATTTATTTATTTATCATTTGATTAATACTATATATAGTAATGAAAGTTAAATATATAAAAAAAAAAAAAAAAAAAAAAAGAAAGAGAAAAATTAAAATATATTAAATTATTTATATTTGAAATAATATTTTGGTATAATTTATTTGTTTTTAAGTATATAACCATTGATCATCAATGTAAAACATATGAATAATTCAGTTCATTTAATAATTTTTAAAACTCTTAATAAATAATATATTTAGTAAATAAAAGAAATTTTTGATGTGTATGATATATAAATATAATGTAAATATTATATGAGTATAAATTATCCCCACAGAAAGAAATCTATATAAGATTGAATAAAAAAATAATAAATAACATATTTATTGTTTTATTTTATTTATACATTAATGATTTGAATTTTAAAATATTATAAAAATTAAGTTTAAAAAAATATTATATATATTAATTATCTAAAAATTAGAAAGCAATTAAAAAGCCATCTTATATTTTATAAATTAATATTAGTGAAAGTGAAAGTTGAAATATTAATATTAATGATAATGAAAATAATAGTATCGTTACTAATAATATAGTGAATAGGTCAATTGGTCAAAAATTGTGTTATTATATGTAATTTTCTGAATAATGAATGTGTATATATATATGTAACGTGGTACCGACTATATAACTTCCTTCTTATCAGAAAAGATGCTGATATTATTGATTTAGATTATAAAAAGGAAAAGGGATGTCTTGTTTAATAACCAAATCATTTCTGGTGATTATTCTAAAAAGCTATTCTTGGTGCAATCTGCGGCTCTCCTTACAGGAACTAAGCCTAGGATTTCAACAAGGATTGCTATTCAGAAGGTATAAGTACATACTAACCAGGAGGGTCAACGCTTAAAATGCAGTAAGGTAGGGGCCTGTAGGGCAAATGCCTCTGATGAAGAAGACCATGATTTCTTTCAAATAATCAATTCAAACCCTAATCGAAATAAGAATTCCTTCATACAGAAATTTTATAATTTGAAGATGAGGTTCTTCGCCAATGGTTTTTTTTCTGAATTTATTTATACACTTTATTTTGAATATTACTTTTATTTCACATTATTTTTAAGAAATTATTATGGTCAATTTGGACAAATAATATTTTTTTTTATTATTATTATTAATTTTGTGTATTTAAAAAAAAAAAAACATTTATGTAATTAATAAATAAATAAATAAAGTTAAAGTTCGCAATAATGGCGGCTATAAAAAAAATATTATATTTAATAAATATTAATTAAAGCCATCTTTTTAGACGAATAAATTATTATTTTATAATTTTATTTATCAAACTATATTAGATAAAACTTTTATACTATGTGTATTATTTATATCATATAATTATTAATATATATTCATTGTTTTTATAATTATTAATCAAATATTGTTATTAGTAGTAATTATAATAATATTTACTAAATAAACTTTATTATAAATAAATTATAAAATATAGGCCCAATATAAAAATTTATTTATTTATTTATTTTTATTTATTTATTTATTTATTTTTTTTTTTTAATATTTACTAAATAAACTTTATTATAAATAAATTATACCTATAAATAATAGGCTCAAAATAAAAATAAAAAAATAAAAAATAAAAAGATTTAATTACAATAATTTATAATTATTACAATTTATTATATATATATTATCATTATTATTAATTAATTACTTTTTAATTTTCACCATTATAAACCCAAGTAGATAAGTATCTATCACCAGTATCTGGTAAAATAGCAACAATTGTTTTACCTTCATTTTCTGGTCTCTTAGCAAGTTGTAAAGCAGCAGCCAAATTAGCACCTGAAGAAATACCAGCGAAAACACCTTCCTTAGCAACTAATAAACGAGCTGCTTCACCAGCATCACGTCCCTTAATTTTAATAACTTCATCAACAACGGATGGATCATATAATTTTGGAATAAAGTTAGCACCAATACCTTGAATAAGATGTGGACCTGGTCTTTCACCAGAAATAATAGCAGATTCAAACGGTTCAACAGCAACACCCTTAAAAGATGGCTTTTTTTCCTTAAGATATTTACTAATACCACAAATGGTACCACCAGTACCAACACCAGCTACAACATAATCAACAGTACCATCAGTATCCTTCCAAATTTCTGGACCAGTTGTTTTATAATGATATTCTGCATTGGCTGGATTTTCAAATTGTTGTGGAATGAATGAACTTGGGTATTGTTTAGATAATTCTAAAGCTTTTTCAATGGAACCCTTCATACCTAATTACCAGGAGTTAAAACTAATTCAGCACCAAGAGCTCTCATTAATTTCTTCCTTTCTTCAGACATGGTTTCTGGCATAACAATAATAACCTTGTAACCCTTAACATGACCAATGTAAGCTAAAGCAATACCAGTATTACCTGAAGTTGGTTCAATAATAACAGAACCTTCTTTTAAGATGCCACGTTTTTCAGCATCTTCAATCATAGCATAACCAGCACGGTCTTTGATACTTGAAAGTGGGTTAAAGGATTCAATCTTAACCAAAACTCTTGCTTTGCCAGTATCAATATTATGAAGTTTGAAGAAGTGGAGTATTACCAATAAGTTCAACAATACTATGATAAATTTTTTCACCAGACATGGTTTATCCTTTTATTATTAGTTCATTATTTATATCGATTAATTTTTTGTATTAGTTCATATTAATATAAATATATTATAAAAAAAAAAAAATAAAAAAAAATAGATATATTTCACTGTTTTTATCATCACTATTTTGACCAAAGTATTTAATAATAATATATTAATTAAATTATATATAATTTTTAGCAAATTTTATTATTATTATTATTATTATTATTATTATTTAACTATTTTATTTATAATCCTATTACTATTTAAAATATCTGTTATTGATATCTTTATTTATATTGTATAACGGTATATTTAAAGAAGGGTTATATATTTTGGTGTTAACGTCATATTAGTTAACATATAATTTTTTAAATAAAAACTTAAATATTATGGTAGAAAATTCATATCTAATTATTCCTATTATTTGATTAATATCACTCTTATTTTAAAGTTTACTTCTATTAAAAATAAAATAAAATAATATAAAAATATAAATAAAATAAAATATATATATATAAAGAAAATAAAAGAAAAAAATTAAATTTTTTTGTATAAAAAAAAAGACAATGAAATTATATAATACTACTATAAAAATTACTTACTTATTCTATTAGTTTATTTTATTAATTATATATGAGTCTTTTTTGACTGTTAAGGATTATTATTATTATTATTATTATTATTATTATTATTATTATTATTATTATTATTATTATTATTATTATTATTAAAGCAGAAAAAAAAAAAAAAAAAAAGTAAAATAAAAATAAATATAAAAAACAAAAAAAAAAAGTAAAAATAAAATAAGAAAAAAAAAATAATAAAAATTATAACTTAATATTATTAATTTTCATCATCTTTTTTTACGTTTCACTTTCCTTATATTAATAATCATTAATAATATTATTATTTATTATTTTATATATAAATATATAATTATTTTTATTATTTCTTTTAAAAAATTATTAAATTTTATAATATTCAATTCAAAATTAATTAAATCAATAATAATTAACATTATACCTTAACAAAATATTAAAGTAATATAATCCATATATTAATTAATTTAGTTATTTTAAAATTCAAATTCAAATATTCAATTTTCACTTTCAAAAAAAAAAAAATAAAAAATTATTAATATTAGATTAGTTATTATATTGTAATCATTCACCAATAGATATTAATAGAATTATATAGTATTTTATTATTGGTCAAATATAAACTAATATTAAAATAGTTAAGTATTTTGATGAATGTTAAAAAAAAAATTTTTTTTATTAATTTTATAATATTATAGATTTAAAATGGGAAAATGCGGAAAAAAAAAATAATAATTAAAACTAAATTCTATATGAATTATAAAATAAATGAATCATCAAATCTTCAAACTCATTATTATACATACATAAAGTTTGCTAAAGAAAAAATATATTATGTTTTAAGATTCTCTTAGTAATATCAAGTTGAACCTTCAGGATTAAATGCATTTTGTGCTAAGTAGTTTTTTCTTTGATAATATTTAGACTTTGTTTAGTCGTATATTTACAAACTTATGCTATTTAACCAAATATAAAAAAAGTCTACCAAATATAGCAATATTTGAATAGTAAACTCTTATGCGTAATAAAAGTTATTTTGGTGGGAATTTCTACGTAACATTAACAAACGAGTTTTTTTTTTCTTTTTTTTTTTTTTTTATTATGAACAGTCTGAGTTTAACTATATTTATTAGAACTCAAAAGATGGTATATTATGTCTTGAATAAACTTTGATGAAAGTTCGTAGTAGTCTTAAACTTTGGGTAAAGGAATAAAAGACTAATTTAACTATCTAATAGTTGGCTTTCTTCGAAATTTCCCTCAGTATAACAGAAGTTAATTGCTTTTATTAACTAATAAAAAAAAAAAATAAGCAAAAATATTAATATATAAATTATTATTCATAAGTATGGATTATTTATATTGACAAAAAAATTTTTTTTATAGTCGAACTTCGCTAATTGACGTATTAACATAAATAAAACATATTTAAATAAAAAATAAAAAGTAAATAAATAAACATGAAAATTAAAAAAAATTAAAAAAATATATATATATATAATATAATAATAAAAAAAAAATTAAATTAAAAATAAAATAAGTCTTTTATTTCTGTTACTATATGACATTTCATTTAATAATTAGAATACCATTCATTTAATAATCAATATTATAATATTCAGTACATTGTATTGTAGAATTTTCGTATTTAATTTTTTCCTTATAAGTATTCTTAATTATTAATTTTAACTATAAACTTATATTTAATAGTAATAAAAAAATAATTATCTGTTCTTAAAATTTATGTTTTTTTTTTTTTTTTTTTTTTGCATATATAATATTAAAATAATTATTTAGTAAGATTTGATTATAAATGTGTATTTTAATATTTTCTATGAAAATAATATTAAATAATTATCTAGTAATATTTAATAATAATTATAAAAACAAGTTAAAATATGAATTGTAAAAAAAAATACTAATTTTCTTACAAATATGAGGGTGCGTTGCATTTTGGAACGTGGCTTCTAAATATAATTTATTTTGTAATTTAACGCCCCACATTTTATCTTTTTTAAATAATTGTAAATAAATAAATAATTAAAAAATAGAAATAAATATAAATTTTTCTTTTTTTTTAATTTTAAAAATTAAAAAATTTTCTCATTAGTACATTATTTATAATAAATAAATATTTTTTAAAATTAAATATTATTAAATATTATTTCATTATTTTATTACTGATTAAAAATTTAAATATTACTATTTATCTATCTAATAAAATTTAAGCCACTCTTACATGAATGATTTATTAAAGTACTTCTAATAGCATATAAAGCCACGTTACGAAATGCAATACATTCCAAATTTGAATCTTTATAGATTAGAATATAACTATTTTAAAATAGGAGTGGGGTATTTCGCCAAATTGCATTTCGCCAGGGGTGTGCATTTCGAAAATTTGTATTTGTTGTATGGCTTAAATATTTTTAATTTTAAGCCACTTAATTTTATTAAAATTTTAATGAATAATAATTAATTAAATAAATAAATAAAATTACAATTCTCTAAAATTTTCAAACACGTAATCTTACGTGGGGCGTATATCTAATTGTATCATAATTTTTGTGGCTTTGTCTACAATTTTTAAAAGCCATATATTCACATAATTATTCACATGAATAATTAATGTAGTGATATTTTATGTCTTAAATTTATAAGCCACCAAGAATTTGGCGAAATTCAACTGGACGAAATTCAACTTTTGGCGAAATACAACACTTCAATAAATAATAATTAGGTTAGGTATTTCTATTTAACATTAAAAAATAAATAAATTAAGAAAAAAGAAAACTTTTTTTTTTTAAACATTTAAAAATAAAATAAAAATAAATAAACATTTTATTCTTTAATGCTTAAAAAATAAAATAAAAATAAAAAAAAAAAATAAGAAATAAGAAAACTTTTTTTTTAAACATTAAAAAATAAAATAAAAATAGTAAGAAAACTTTTTTTTTAAAACATTAAAAAATAAAATAAAATAAAAAATAAAAAATAAAAATAAAAATAAATAAATAAAATAGTAAATAAAGAAATAATAAATAATTAATAATTAAATAATTATTTAAATATTATATAATTAATTAAAAAAAGGTTATTATTTTAAATATAAAAAAAAAAAAAGTTTCAAAGCATTTAAAAGTATATTTATTAAAATATTTTATTGAAAAATTTTAATTATCAATGGAAGACAATGTAGAAATTGAAATAAGTGAAACAAATCAAGGAAATGAACAAATTATTATTAATAAAAAACACAAATTTAATTTTCATTTCAAAGGAAAGATAAATCAAAAATTTATAGATGCTCTGAATATAAGACTTTAAATAAATGTAAATCTTTAATTATTTTAAATGAAATAAGGAGGCTTTAAAATATGAAAGTTTACTTAACTATCTCGAAAAAGAAATTGATGTGTTTATATCAGTAGCAAAGCATAAAATTAAGGAAGAAATTAAGAAAAATTCAATTCCTATGGATATAAAACCTAAACATATATTTAATGCCGTTTCTCAAGAAATGGGACTTATATGTCCCGAATATAGTACAATTAGATCCCAAATAATAAGAAATATAAATAAACAATTTCCTCCAAACATAAAAAGTTTTGATGATATTCCCATTGAATCAAAATATTATAAAACGAAAAGAAATGAAAAATTTTATGATATTTAAAAATACTGATCTAATAATCATTCAATCACTATTCCAAGCATATTTATTTTCGAATTATCATAAAAATATATTTGCGGACGGTACATTTTATGTAGCACCGAAATATAGTTATCAGTTATTTATAACAAGAACTTATGTTGGGGAATTTAATATGTTTTACACTACTTCCATTTCTATATTAAAAAATAAAAAACAATCTACATATGAAACATTATTTAAAGAAATAAAAAAAAAAATGCAAATAAATTTAGGAGTAATACATTAATTACTACAATTAATTTTCATTGTGTTTTGAACAAGGTATATCTAATGCCGCAAAAAAAGTTTTTCCCAATATAAATGTAACGAATATTGGAATATCCGTGTTTTAAAGAGTGTAACACAATAGGTAAGCACTTTTTGATTAATAAGTAATTTGGTTTTTTAAAATATAGTTTTATTAATTAAGAAATTTAAAAATATTAATTATAAAGATTAACTATTGTAATATTTCGAATTACTTATTAATTAATTCAATAATTAATAAAAACACAATTTTTAGAATCTTTTGGCTGCGAAATTCACTCCTATTTATAGTTTTTCAAAATTTAAATCCATAAAAATTTAAAACCATAAAATCATTAAAAAGTTTCATAAAAATTGATTATTTTCGGTTAAAAAGAATCTAAAAGAAATAATGATAAAAGATAAATTAAAATAGAATTTCTATCTGATTTGTTTCTATTAATTTCTAAGAATGTCTTTTGTTAATTTTTTCAGAAATTTATACAGAAACAAATACAGAAACAAATACAGAAATGAAGTATAAAAATTCTTTAAAATTTAAATGATATAAAATTTTAGTAAAGGTGTGAGTCGAACCCTAGTGGTTCAGGCTGAGGTCATAGTGACTAACCACTATGCCAGCATTCTAATTTCTAATTTTTTAAGATTCGTTACATGGTCCTCCTCTAGGATTCGGATGCCAGACGAATCTTTTGCTTTAAATCTAAACTATTTCTAATTCTAACTTTTATAATAATAAACTATAACTAAAATACTTATAGGAGTGATAATTTAATTAATACATTGGATAATAAAAATTACATGAATTTTAAGTTTTAAAAATAAAGTATAAAAATAAAACTATCTAGAATAAATGTTTTTGAATAATATAAAATAATTTTTTTTTTTTTTTTTTTTTTTTTAAAATAATCATAAGTTAGAATGATTAATAGTACTTTGATGAAATAAAATTTATTTTTGATTAAATGATTATATTTAGTTGGACTCATTAAATTCTTTGATTAGTTCAGGGCAGTTGAGGTTGGATTCAGGTTCCCACGAGGCATCAGATAGTGAGTATCCTTTCCATTTGATGAGATATTGAATTTTTCCATAATGTTTTCTTTTATCCAGAATCTTTTCAACTTCATATTCTTCTTCATCATCTATGATAACCGGTGGAGGTGGTGCTTGAGTTCTATTAAAATTGTCTTCATAATATGGTTCTAATTCGGATACATGTATAATTGGATGAATTCTATACTTCTTTGGTAGATCTAATTTGTAAGTTACCGGAGAGATTTTCTTTATAATTTTGAAAGGTCCTAATTTTCTTGGTTTAAGTTTTTTGTTTTTGTTTCTTAAAATGAGAGAACTATTCAGCCATACTTTATCATTTTTCTTGAATTCTGGGGCTTGGGTTCTGTGTTTATTTGCAAAGTTTTCTTGTTTCTTAGAGGCGGTTTCCAAATTCTTTTTAATTCCTTAGAGAGATCAGATAAATTTACTACAAAGTCTTCAGCTCTTGGTACATCGATGTTACTTGGTATTTCTGGTGAATGCCTAGGATTGAATCCATAATTTGCATAGAAAGGTGAGTAATTACACGATTCCTGGATTGCATTGTTGTAACTGAATTCGGCCAGATAAAGATAGTTACTCCAATTAGATCCTTTGTAGTTAGCAAAACATCTTAAATATGTTCAATAACGGAGTTCACCCTCTCCGTCAAACCGTTAGTTTGGTGATGGGATGGAGAAGAGAACTTCAACTTAATGTCGAGGGCGTCGCAAACAGCAGTCCAAAATTTAGAGGTAAATTGGGTTCCTCTATCGGATAGAATTTCATTTGGTAAGCCGTGGAGTCGAAAGACGGTTTTCATAAAAGCAGAAGCAGTGTCAGGGGCGGAAGGAACGTTTTCAAAAGGAATAAAGTGGCACATTTTAGAGAAGCGGTCGACAATGACGAAGATACAAGTAAAACCAGAAGATTCAGGGAGATCGGTAATAAAATCCATAGCAATAGAGATCCAAGGGCGATTAGGAATTTCAAGCGGTTGTAAGTATCCATAAGGTTTGTGTCTTGAGTCCTTAGAACGGCAGCAAGTTTCGCAGGAGCGAATATAGTCTTTAGCATCAGAGTTAAGCGAGGGCCACCAAAAGTCGCGATTTAAAAGATTAATTGTTTTTCGAATTCCGAAGTGACCAGCGGAGGGAGAGTCATGGCAGATCTTAAAAGCGTGTGAGCGGCAGTTAGGCGGAATATAAAGTTTGTTGTCAAAGAGAAGGTAACCGTTACTAAGTGAGAATTTATCGATTTTAGGATGTGGGATTGGAGCTTGTTATTTCCAAGGTAGTCACAAACGTTATGATAAAATGAATCGTTTTTACATTCGGAAAGGATTTCTTCAGTGAAAGGTACAGCGGAAGTTGGGAAAGCAACAAAGTTTTCAGGACGGAGCACTGAGAAGGGGATTTCATTAAAATTTTGTTCAGAAGCAGCATAATCAGGTCTTCTTGAGAGCGCATCGGTTTTAGTTTTATCTCACAATCATATTGACGATGAGGTGTAGTTTGTTGGCAGATTTTTCATCGAAGACATCAATAAATTGCAAAAGCTTTTCAGGAAGATTGTTCGTTTCAGGTTGATTAATTGATTCTAAGGTTTCATCATCAAGTTGGGGTTCTTTTTCTGTAACGTGAGCAGTGAAAGTCATAGGAATAACCAGGCAATTATTAGTGCAATAACTTGATTAAAGCAAGTTCTTTTCAGAGAAATTTATCATTGGATTATGGGTACAGAGCCATTCAGAGCCAAGTATGCAGCAGTAAGAGGGTAAATCGATGATGTAGAATTCAGCTAAGCATTTGTGATTATCATAAGTGAGGGAGAGTGGCATGGTTTTGCCTAATATAGTTTGATTTCCACCTATACCGGAGACTTGTGGGACAACATTTTGTTTTTCGAAGGGAATATTATTTTCTTTTGCGAAGTAGATATCCATAAGATTTAATTGTGATCCGGAGTCAATTAAAATTTTGGTTTTAACAGAAGCGTTTGAGGTACTTATATTGAATTCAAAGGTTGCAGTTTTAACATTGGGATTATCAGAGAGTCTTGGTCTTGGTTTGGTTGTTTCTGGATTTGTTACGTAAGTAGTATTACTGCTTGTACTGTTATTATTGTTTCTTTTTCTGTTTTTGATGGGGCAATTATCAAGTTGGTGGTCAGTAGATCCACAATAGAGGCAGAGGTTTTCCTTTCTTCTTCTTTCTTTCTCTTCTTTTGAAAGAGGTCCATGGGTTTTATTAGGTTTGGATTGAAAAGGTTTTTTACCAGCGTTTCTTTTAAAATTGTTTCTAGTATTACTATTATTGTTGTTTTGTCGGTTGGTTAAGTTATTAAAGTTTCGATGGTTTGATATGCGGCTATCAATTCTGGAAGCAATTGTTTGCATTGCGAATAATGAACGGGGTCCTGGAAACATTTCGAGTATTCTGGTAGCTATTTGGTCTTGTAATCCATCCAAGAAAGCATCCATCTTGGCTTCTTCGTTCCAAGATGAATCATCAGCATATCGGTTGAATTCCATGATGTAATGTTGAATATCACCGATTCTTTTTGCTTTATTGTTCTTAACCTATGGTTTGCCACGAAAGTTGCGTCATTATTCCCAAAAACCGATTTCATTCGTTCGATGAATTCTTCGTAATTACCTAGGCATGGATCCATGTTTTCAATTCTTTTTTCTTTGTTTTTTTTTTTTAAACATTTTCTGCATGCTTTATAAATTAATTCTATAATCTTTCAATGGTTTTAAATATGTTTTCATATAAAATAAACTTTATTTTATATTTTGTCTCCAATGTAATGATGTATACATTATTTGTTTTAATTAGTTTTTAATTAAAGCGAGAGTAACCGCTTTAGAAATAAATAATATATTTTTAATATTATTGAATAAAATTAGTTTAATTAATAAAGAAAAAAAAATAATAATAATAATTATTTCAATTAATTAACGTTGCTGCCCAGTTCATAGCGGTTCCATATAGTCTTGAAATAATGTATACCACTTTTGA
>JACVTC010000591.1:2500-16462 GCA_016946835.1 Neocallimastix lanati (nom. inval.)
TTTTGATTACTGGAATGTAATCTCTCCGGTTTCCTTTTGGAATGATTTTTTGGTTCCTTTTGGTTTTCAGGATTTCTGTTGTCTTGCCTGAACTCTCCGGTTTACTCTTTGTTGGTTTGCTGGATTCTCTTTCGGTTATTCTTCTGGTTACTTGATTGGTTGTTGGATTCTCGTTTGCTTATTCTCCAGGGTACTCCTTTGATTCAGAGTTCTTGTCTTTTAGTTCTCTTGTCTATTCTTTGGGTTATTCTGGATTCTTTGGATCCCCTTTTTTTGGTTCTCGGTTCTCCGACCTTACCTTCTTGGGATGTATTTTCTTTATTCTCTATGATTGTTATAATAATTAACAATACTTTTAATTAATTATTATTTATTTAATAATTAATTATTTTATTATTATAATAATCTATTTAATAAACTTATGTATAATTGTTATTATTTATATAATAACAATATTTTTTAATCAAAATTGTTTGATTATTATTTCTCATAATAATAATCTTCTATAAAATCATGTATTAATTATTATTATTTTCATAATAATAATAATTTTCTATTTTAAAATGTATTATTTATTAACTCATGTATTAATTATTATTTCTCATAATAATTATAAACTCATGTATTAATTATTATTTTTATAATAATATTAATTCTTAAAGATTGTATTAATTATTATTTTACAATAATAATTACTTAATATTAAAGTTATTATTCGCTTGCCTATAATTATTATTATTTTCTTAATAATAATTCTCTAGAATAGTATAGAATTCTTTGTTACAAATAGAATAGTTTAAAAATCTTAGAATAGATTTTAATATCTAAAATAAAAATCTTATTTTCTATTATTATTTGTTTAAAATAATAATAGTCGCTAGAATAGTTTAATAATTAAACTTCTTGAAAATCAATAATGATTTTTCTTAAATTATATATACATTAATAATGTATTAACTATTTGATTAATTTTATTAAATAAAATTATAACGTTAAAAACAATAACAAAAAAAAAAAAAAAAAAAAAGAAAAAAAAAAGAAAAAAGAAAAAAAAAAAAAAAAAAAAAAAAAAAAAAAAAAAAAAAAAAAAAAAAAGAAAAGAAAAAATTAAATTGAGTATTCGTTTTGCAATATTCATTATATCGAAAATAAAATAAAATATAATTTAAATAATTCGCGCAGAATTCAGGTTTTTTAACCTGTTTTCTGGAATGTCTTTAACTCTTCCAGTTGACACTTTGTTAGCTGGACTCTTTGTGATTTAAACTCCGGTTCTCACTTTTGATTACTGGAAATGTAATCTCTCCGGTTTCCTTTTGGAATGATTTTTTGGTTCCTTTGGTTTTCAGGATTTCTGTTGTCTTGCTGAACTCTCCGGTTTACTCTTTGTTGGTTTTGCTGATTCTCTTTCGGTTATTCTTCTGGTTACTTGATTGGTTGTTGGATTCTCGTTTGCTTATTCTCCAGGGTACTCCTTTGATTCAGAGTTCTTGTCTTTTAGTTCTCTTGTCTATTCTTTGGGTTATTCTGGATTCTTTGGATCCCTTTTTTTGGTTCTCGGTTCTCCGACCTTACCTTCTTGGGATGTATTTTCTTTATTCTCTATGATTGTTATAATAATTAACAATACTTTTAATTAATTATTATTTATTTAATAATTAATTATTTTATTATTATAATAATCTATTTAATAAACTTATGTATAATTGTTATTAATTTATATAATAACAATATTTTTTAATCAAAATTGTTTGATTATTATTTCTCATAATAATAATCTTCTATAAAATCATGTATTAATTATTATTATTTTCATAATAATAATAATTTTCTATTTTAAAAATGTATTATTTATTAACTCATGTATTAATTATTATTTCTCATAATAATTATAAACTCATGTATTAATTATTATTTTTATAATAATTATAAACTCATGTATTAATTATTATTTACAATAATAATTACTTAATATTTAAAGTTATTATCGCTTGCTATAATTATTATTATTTTCTTAATAATAATTCTCTAGAATAGTATAGAATTCTTTGTTACAAATAGAATAGTTTAAAAATCTTAGAATAGATTTAATATCTAAAATAAAAATCTTATTTTCTATTATTATTTGTTTAAAATAATAATAGTCGCTAGAATAGTTTTAATAATTAAACTTCTTGAAAATCAATAATGATTTTTCTTAAATTATATATACATTAATAATGTATTAACTATTTTGATTAATTTTATTAAATAAAATTATAACGTTTAAAACCTAACCCTAACCCTAACCCAACCTAAACCCCGAACCCTACCCTAACCCCTAACCCCTAACCCCTAACCCTAACCCTAACCTAACCCCTAACCCCTAACCCTAACCCTAACCCCCTTAACCCTAACCTAACCCTAATTATTTTATATATAGTTTTTATTTAGTATAAAATATTTTTTTTTTTTATTTATTTACATATTAGATTTTTATTAATTATATAGTTTTATAATTTTTTCCTTTCTTTATTTACCCTTTTAACTTTTACAATAGTTTAAATATAATTTTATAGTTTTTATTATAATTCTTTTATATTTAATTTTATTTATATTTAAAAAATTTATATTAAAAATTTTTCTTGTGTTCCCTTTATATATAAATTATTAAAAGATTTATTTTTTTTTAAAATCTTTTTATTTAATTATATATAAATAACATAAGAATAATTATTATTTTATTTTTTTATTTTCTTTTTTTCTTTTTTTTCTTTTATTTTTATTTTTATCTTTTATAAATTATCTTTTATAAATTATCTTTATATAAATATCTTATTTTATTATGTCTTCATAATAATTTAAATATTTATATAATACCTTTTATTTTTCTTCATTATTATAATTATATTTTTATAACTTTTATTATTCTTTCAACCTTACCTTTTATAGTTACTTTATTTACTTTTGGTTAATAATTACTTTACTTTATTTACCCTTTCTTTTTTAATTATTAACTCTTATTTTATTATAGTTATTATCTTTAGATAATAATTATAAACTTTTATCATTTTATATAATTTTATATAAACTTTTATCATTTTATATAATTTTATATTTTTATAATTATATACTTTTTATTATTATCTTATATAATTATTTCTTTTAATAATTATAATTATCTTATATAATTATTTCTTTTAATAATTATATATACTTCTTTTCTTTTCTTGTATAATTATTTACTTTAAGTAATTATACATTTTTTATTATCTTATATAATTATTTCTTTTAATAATTATATACTTTTATTTTATTTTATTATATAATTATATATCTTTTATAATTATATATTTTTAATTTCTTATATAATTATTTTCTTTAAATAATTATATATACTTTTCTTTTTTCTTATATAATTATTTCTTTTAATAATTATATACTTTTTATTATCTTATATAAATATATACCTTTTATAATCATATATTTTTTATTATTTATTTATATAATTATTTATTTTAAATAATTATATACTTTCTTTATCATTATCTTATATAATTATTTGCTTAAAATAATTATATACTTTTTATTTACTTATATAATTATATATCTTTTATAATTATATACTTTTATTTACTTATATAATTATATATCTTTTATAATT
Organism: Neocallimastix lanati (nom. inval.); assembly: GCA_016946835.1. Taxonomy (NCBI): domain Eukaryota; kingdom Fungi; phylum Neocallimastigomycota; class Neocallimastigomycetes; order Neocallimastigales; family Neocallimastigaceae; genus Neocallimastix; species Neocallimastix lanati (nom. inval.). The sequence continues at coordinate 6,144 of JACVTC010000591.1, forward strand.
ATATACTTTTATTTACTTATATAATTATTTATTTTTAAATAATTATATATTTTTTCATTATCTTATATAATTATTTCTTTTAATAGTTATATACTTTTTACTTACTTATATAATTATATACTTTTTATAATTATATATTTTATTATTTATTTATATAATTATTTCTTTTAATAATTATATATTTTTATTATTATATTATATACTTATATATCTTTTATAATTATATATTTTTTTTCACTAATATAATTATTTGCTTATAATAATTATATATTTTATTCACTTATATAATTATTTGCTTATAATAATTATATATTTTATTATATTTTATTCACTTATATAATTATTTTCTTATAATTATATATTTTTATTATTATCTAATATAATTATTTATTTTAATAATTATATTTTTTATTTTTTATTTTATTATATAATTATATTTCATTTATAATTATATATTTTATTCATTTATATAATTATTTATTTTAATAATTATATAATTATATATTTTTATTATTACTTTTTATAGTTATATACTTAGATTAATATCTTATATAATACTTAGATTATTATCATATATAATTATTTACTTATAATAATTATCTATTTTAGATATATTTACTTATAGATATTAATACTTAATAATAGTTATTTTAATATTTCCTTTTAGAGATAGTCAAGATATTGAAATTCCTCATGGGATTTCAGTATACGAATTTTAAGTTTGTTAAATTTTCATAAATTTTCTCTTAGATATAGTTAATTAGAATATTTTTCCTTTTTTAGATAATGGACATATTTAGTATGTCCGTTTTACTTTTTAATCAAAACTTTATATACTTTAATTTACTTTTGATCAAAACTTTAATAACTTTAAATTTATTTTTGATCAAAATTTTAATAACTTTAAACCTATATTTTTTATCAAACTTTAAATATTTTAATATTAAATAATTTTATTAGTTAGTTAAATCTTTATTAATTTTAACTTAGTAATAATATTTAATATTTCAAATTACTTATTAATTCTTATAATAGTTATATTTAGTAAATACTTTAAATAATTTTTATATTATTATATTTTATTCTTGTAATTATTATATTTATCAAATACATGTAATACTTTGTAAATCTTAAATAAATAAAAGAATTTAAAACCTAACCCTAACCCTTTTCTCCTAATGTATAATCCAAAATACATTATGGTTTTTTCTCCTAATGTATAATCCAAAATACATTATGATTTATTATTTAATTATTTTTTTTTATTAAATAATTATATTTATTATAAATCTTTTTAGATAATAACGGTAATTCATATTTATCTATTTATTAATTATTATATATATTTTGCGGTACAAAAAAATTTATTTTTATTTTTTGTACTACATTATTTTTGATAACTCTAAATAATTATATTTTTTTTTTTATATTTTTATTTATTGTTATTAAAAAATTTTTTATTGACTTTTTTTTTATTTACACTTTTAAAATAATTATTAAAACTATTTTAAAAGAATAAAAACAAATAATGTTAAATAATTATTTTAAAAGTGCACTTTTTAATTCATTTAATTTTTAATATTTTATTTTTTTCTCTTATATAAATAATTTAATAATTTTTTTAATAAATAATTTCTATAATAATTTTTATTATTATTTTATTATTTATTATTAAAGAATTAAATTATTTTATATATAGTTTTTATTTAGTATAAAATATTTTTTTTTTTTATTATTTACATATTAGATTTTTATTAATTATATAGTTTTATAATTTTTTCCTTTCTTTATTTACCCCTTTTAACTTTTACAATAGTTTAAATATAATTTTATAGTTTTTATTATAATTCTTTTATATTTAATTTTATTTATATTTAAAAAATTTATATTAAAAATTTTTCTTGTGTTCCCTTTATATATAAATTATTAAAAGATTTATTTTTTTTTAAAATCTTTTTATTTAATTATATATAAATAACATAAGAATAATTATTATTTTATTTTTTTATTTTCTTTTTTTCTTTTTTTTCTTTTATTTTTATTTTTATCTTTTATAAATTATCTTTTATAAATTATCTTTATATAAATATCTTATTTTATTATGTCTTCATAATAATTTAAATATTTATATAATACCTTTTATTTTTCTTCATTATTATAATTATATTTTTATAACTTTTATTATTCTTTCAACCTTACCTTTTATAGTTACTTTATTTACTTTTGGTTAATAATTACTTTACTTTATTTACCCTTTCTTTTTTAATTATTAACTCTTATTTTATTATAGTTATTATCTTTAGATAATAATTATAAACTTTTATCATTTTATATAATTTTATATAAACTTTTATCATTTTATATAATTTTATATTTTTATAATTATATACTTTTTATTATTATCTTATATAATTATTTCTTTTAATAATTATAATTATCTTATATAATTATTTCTTTTAATAATTATATATACTTCTTTTCTTTTCTTGTATAATTATTTACTTTAAGTAATTATACATTTTTTATTATCTTATATAATTATTTCTTTTAATAATTATATACTTTTATTTTATTTTATTATATAATTATATATCTTTTATAATTATATATTTTTAATTTCTTATATAATTATTTTCTTTAAATAATTATATATACTTTTCTTTTTTCTTATATAATTATTTCTTTTAATAATTATATACTTTTTATTATCTTATATAAATATATACCTTTTATAATCATATATTTTTTTATTATTTATTTATATAATTATTTATTTTAAATAATTATATACTTTCTTTATCATTATCTTATATAATTATTTGCTTAAAATAATTATATACTTTTTATTTACTTATATAATTATATATCTTTTATAATTATATACTTTTATTTACTTATATAATTATATATCTTTTATAATTATATACTTTTATTTACTTATATAATTATTTATTTTTAAATAATTATATATTTTTTCATTATCTTATATAATTATTTCTTTTAATAGTTATATACTTTTTACTTACTTATATAATTATATACTTTTTATAATTATATATTTTATTATTTATTTATATAATTATTTCTTTTAATAATTATATATTTTTATTATTATATTATATACTTATATATCTTTTATAATTATATATTTTTTTTTCACTAATATAATTATTTGCTTATAATAATTATATATTTTATTCACTTATATAATTATTTGCTTATAATAATTATATATTTTATTATATTTTATTCACTTATATAATTATTTTCTTATAATTATATATTTTTATTATTATCTAATATAATTATTTATTTTAATAATTATATTTTTTATTTTTTATTTTATTATATAATTATATTTCTTTTATAATTATATATTTTATTCATTTATATAATTATTTATTTTAATAATTATATAATTATATATTTTTATTATTACTTTTTATAGTTATATACTTAGATTAATATCTTATATAATACTTAGATTATTATCATATATAATTATTTACTTATAATAATTATCTATTTTAGATATATTTACTTATAGATATTAATACTTAATAATAGTTATTTTAATATTTCCTTTTAGAGGTAGTCAAGATATTGAAATTCCTCATGGGATTTCAGTATATGAATTTTAAGTTAGTTAAATTTTCATAAATTTTCTCTTAGATATAGTTAATTAGAATATTTTCCTTTTTTAGATAATGGACATATTTAGTATGTCCGTTTTACTTTTTAATCAAAACTTTAAATACTTTAATTTACTTTTGATCAAAACTTTAATAACTTTAAATTTATTTTTGATCAAAATTTTAATAACTTTAAATTTATATTTTTTATCAAACTTTAAATATTTTAATATTAAATAATTGTATTAGTTAGTTAAATCTTTATTAATTTTAACTTAGTAATAATATTTAATATTTCAAAATTACTTATTAATTCTTATAATAGTTATACTTAGTAAATACTTTAAATAATTTTTATATTATTATATTTTATTCTTGTAATTATTATATTTATCAAATACATGTAATACTTTGTAAATCTTAAATAAATAAAAGAATTTAAAACCTAACCCCTAACCCCTACTTCTGCTTCAATTTTAAGAAATCCTGATAGTAACAAACCTTTCATTGTGGAAACTGATGCTTCCAATTTCGCTGTTGGAGCTATACTTTCCCAAGAATTTGATGGTCAGTTACACCCAATTGCTTTTATTTCTACCAGTTTAACCAAATCTCAACTGAATTACCCCATTTATGATAAAGAGCTTCTTGCAATTAAAGTTGCTTTGGAAGAATGGCGTCATTACCTTGAAGGTGCTCGCCATCCATTTACTATTTATACTGATCATAAAAACCTTACTTTTCCTAGGAAGCCTGAGCTACTTTCTCAACGACAAATTCGTTGGTATGAATTTCTTTCTCGTTTCGATTGTTAATCTTGTGTATCGTTCTGGTAAAAAATCTGGTAAACCAGATATTCTGTCAAGAAGAAGTGATCATTTATTTGATTGTTCTCGCGATGTTTCTTGTTGTGTTATTAATCGTAACTTACGTGAATGAGTCCTTGATTAATTCTATTTTGAAATCTTTAAATAATGATGATCTTTTTAAAAAATTAAATCCTTTATTTTAAATAATAGTAATGTTAATCCATCTATAAAATTTGTTGATAAGTGTAAAATTGGTAAGGAAGGTTTCTTACTTTTTGATAACTTAATTTATGTTCCTCAGAATCTTAGCACAAGAGTTCTTGAAATACACCATGACTCTGCTACTTGCTGGTCATTTCGGTGTACGCAAAACATTTGATTTGATTAATCGTAACTTTTGGTGCCTAAGTTACGTAATGATGTTAAAAAGTTTGATAAGTCCTGTGAAACTTGCTGCAAAGCTAAAGTTCCAAGACATAAACCCTACGGTCTTTTATCTCCTTTGTCTACCCACGACAGACCATGGTCAGACATCTCCATGGATTTTATTGTTGAATTACCGAAATCCAAAGATATGACCACTGTCATGACTGTTGTAGATAGATTGACTAAAATGGCACATTTTATTCCCTTACGTTGTCTTCCTACTGCATCCATTGCTGCTGATTCTTTTATTAGTAATATCTTTAGGTTGCATGGTTTCCCTGATTCCATTGTTTCCGACAGAGGTACGCAATTTACTTCTGAATTTTGGAACCGCCTTTGTGAATTATTGAACATTAAATGACTCTTTCCACCTCTAACCATCCGCAGACTGATGGTCAAACGGAGAGGGTGAACGGAATATTGGAACAATATCTCCGTTGTTTCATAAATGAAAAACAAAATAATTGGGTTGACTTGTTGCTTTTGCCGAGTTTGCTTATAATAATACTCTGCAACAATCAATCAATCAATCACCATTTTTTGCAAACTATGGATTTAATCCAAAATTTAGTTTAGAAATTCCTTCTTCAGATAGTCCCTCATAGAGCTGATGTTAGAGTGAAAGATATAAATGAAAATATTAAATTTTTAAAGGAAAATTTAGAGTCAGCTAAAGAAACTTATAAAAAGTATGCCGATTTCAAAAGATCATCCTCGCCAGATTTGAAGTGGTAAAAAAGTTTGGTTACTCAAAGGAAATACAACTAAGAATGTAAAAAGGAAATTAGCAGACCAAATGCTTTGTCCATTTTGAAATTGTGAAGAAAGTTAGTTCATTAGCCTACGAACTCAAATTACCAAGTAATATGCGTTGTCACCTGTTTTCCATGTATCTTTACTGGAACCATATTATGAAAATGAATTTGCTAATAGAAATAATAGGAAAAGAAAGAATATTAAGTCAACTACCGATACCATAGATAAGATTCCTGAAAGAATTATTGATATGAGGACATATAGAGGAAAAAATCGTTTCCTCGTATCTTGGAAAGGCCTAGATTCTGTTGAAGATTCTTGGATCGATGAAGATCAAATTTACGATAGACAGCTAATTCAAGAGTACTTTCGTAAATCTAAAAGGAATAAACGAAATAATGTGGTTGATGATGGTGATAAAGATTTTAATGAAGAATACATTAGGCATAAATATCAACCATTTATAATTGACATTCCTTCCCGGAGATTGAACTCTATAGTTCGCAGGAGCTCAACTTAAAGGGCGAGAATGTAAAGATTTAATAAAATCTTTAATAATTAATTATTACATAATTAATTAATGTAATAAAAATTACATAAATTTATGATTTACGTATATGAAAATTAATTATAAATTTATGTAAACTTTTCATAAAGGAAAAATTATTATTTAAATAATTTTGAATAATAACTTAAATCTAAATAATTTATTTAAGTTAGTTATTTAGTTTAGTTAGTTTAAAATACTTTAAAATTAATTTCGGAATAGTTTTAAATAGTTAAAATTAGTTTAAATAGTTTATAAAAATAGTTTTAAATTGTTATAATATATAAACATTAGTATTAATAATATTTATATAATAAATATATAATAAATGAGTTGTTATTGAATTTAATTATTATTGTAAATAAGTTGAAAGTTTATTGAATTAATTATTGTTTAGTTTAGTTAATTATTATTTAATGAAAATTATTAATAAAATATTTGTTTATAAATAAATAGTAATATATGTAAATTAGATAGAAATAATATATTATAATGTAGTAATGAAAAAATATAAATACATGTAAATTTCTATAATTAAATCGATGTATTAGTTATTGACTATATGATAGTTAATAATAAAAAGAGATTTAATTTTTTAATTAATAAAGATTATTTTATTTAAAAAAAACGAATTTTTATACGTGTTTTTTAATTTTGGTGTTAAAATTTGTTATTTGTAATCTGTTTCTGATAGAACTCTTTACACAATACTTTATCATTAACAGTAGTAAATGACTAAAATTAATTTTAAAACTTAAATTTAATTTTTAGCCAACTGTAAATAGATCGTCAAATCATTTAATTATATCGTCTATTTGGTATTACTTTTAAGCAATTCTTTATAATATTACAATAGACTTGGCTTGATGAAACGTCTGGTGTTTACCAAAATAATGGTTTAGCCTATTCATAAAATTTTTTCATACCTTCTTTAACCATTGAATATTGGAATATAACTTTCGTACTCCGCAGAGTACGCATCAGTGATCTCTACGTTCTCGATTTAGCATTTTCTGAACTTTTGTGGAGTTGGTCGGTACAGTATCTTAAGGCCGTAACCTTTAATATTAATATAAGTTTGAATAGGTTTATTAATCGGCAACTACCCATTCTCTTGAATTCCCCAAGATAAATATCCAAATCTTTCATCCTCGTTTTGTTGTGTTTGATTTAGCTCAATTAATCTTTCGATATTTTTTTCTAATTCATTATTATACAACTTTGTCTAATTTTGATTCTCTTCTAATAATAATTCAATCTTATTAATTTATAGATCCCTTTTTTTTGAGGTCTTGCTGGAATTTCTTTCTTTTTTCCTAGTCTTCTTTCAGGTAGGTTTCGATATAATGAATTTCATATTCCACGACTACTTCTTTTCCTTTTCCTACGGTAATCTGCTACTGCAGGATTTCATTCATTATACGAAGTTCAGCCACACTAGCCTTACTGCCTGTTTCATCGTTTGCCACTCTCTTCTCAACTTCACCAAACCACTTGTCTAACTTGGATAAAGTGGTTTAGCTCTGTCTCATTTTTTTGAAAATTTATTTTCATTTTGATTTTGCACAGCATCTAATTTTGATGACATTTGTTACTGACGACTAAGTAATAAAGTTTTTTTCTTTTCCAACCACCTGTTTATAAATGAAGAAAAATCAAAAGCTCCAATATTATTATTATTAATTGGACTTAGATCGATTTTATTACCTACATCGCCACAATTGTATTGTTATACGCCACTACTGGCTTTTCTGTAGTATTCGTCTCTTTCGTATTTCACGAGTTTTATTACTCAATAATAAATACTAACAATTCAACACTTAAAGAATAAAGCACAGCACTATTTACTCTATTCATTAATAAAAGGCTTGGTTTATGATAAGTATTAATAATTTGTTAATATAGTAATTTACTTTTTATTAATAATAAAATATTTTTGGTAACTTAAATTAATATTAATACTAGTGCGATATTAAATTAATTATATGATTTACTTATATATGTCAATAATTTTAAAATTAAGTAAATAAAAATAAATATTAAAAAATTAATATACAAATATTGTAGGTAATTAAACTAACTGTTCTTGAATATATTTCGTAACAATAAGTACATTATTCGATAGCTATCTTTTTACCATGTGTCTGTTATACAAAGTTTAGGTTTTTAAATAGTAAATAAAAATATATGAAATATGCTAATTAATTTATTTTACCAATGTTAATATTTATAATTTGAAAACATTAAACGTAAAATAATTATCAAATAGATAATTTCTATGTTCTAAAAATAAATAATTCAATATTTATTTGAATAATAATAATCATACAGTAAATTTAATTAATAATAATTCAATATCTAACAGCGAAATATTATAATCAAACTCAAATAAAAAAATATGCAATAAAATAAATAATTCAAAAATAAGCATAAAAATGCAAAATTATTATAAACAAAATCTAAAGAACAAAAAGAAACTTTAAATTAGCTTAATAAAAGAATTAAAATGGATTATTTAAACAATAATAATAAACTTAATACTGAAAAGGTTATTTCTATGAATAACAGAAATAATAATAGCAAATTAATAAAAAAAATTAGTTATAAACGTAAAGAACAAAATATAAGTAAACATAATATTGCAAGTAATCAAGCTAAATCATTCGATATAAAAGATATACTTCTGATTAGATAGTAATAACAAAGGTAAATAAACTTGAATTAATAAATAAAGCATGGCAGGACCTCTAATAAAATAATAAAATATTTCAAATTAAAAGATAATTTTAAGAATAATGTTTCTATTATGAAAATTTATTTAAAAGGTTATTGATCCATGTAACTATTAAATTTTATTTATGAAAGATAAAGAATAAGGTTAGGTTTAAAGTAATTTAAGAAGAATTAAAGTGAAAAGAATTAAATTTTCCTAATATGAATGTAGTATCGAAGAGTACAAATAATATTTTAACCAAATAGGTACTTAGCAGTAAAAAAGAAATTCTGAGAGAAAGATAGTTAAATATAAGCTAAATCAGTAACAAGCGGAATTAACCAAATATATAAAAACGATTATAATAATATATTTTCCTAAAGATTCAAACGTTATACTTTTAGATCAATTATTTCTATTGTAGTTCAAATTACTTCAATAATTACTAGATGGATATTAAATTTGCTTATATTATTTCAAAATAAGATGAAGAAATTTATGTATTGATGCTAAAGAGTATAAAATAAAAAGGATTTTATAAATTATATAAAGCATTATATGGTCTAAAACAATAGGGTAGAATATGGAATGAATCATTAAATAAGTCATTACTGGAACTAAATTTTAAGAGATTTATAAATGACCCATATATAAACATAAAAAACATAATTATTTTTAAATAAATTTTTCATCAGTTGTATATATCGATAGCATAATCGTCGCAAGTACAAATGATGAAATAATTTAATCTACAGTTGTAGGTGAAGTTGATTTCATAATATAAATTAAGATTATAAAATGTAAGGATGGTTATTTGATTCAATATCATTTTTAATACAGATATGTTTGTTATATATAATTTTAAAATGAATATAATGGTTGATTTGATTATCAGCTTCACTACAATCAATTATTCTTCTAATTTGTAAATTCATAGCAAATATGTATTTACAGTTACATCCAAAATAAATTTTTCTTTCTATTAAGTCCAAATAATATTATTGCAATCTCCCAATAAAATACATTTGTATCTGAATGTTTACTGATTATGAGACATTCTTTGGATTTATTATTTTTTGATACGAATTATAGTATAATATTGATTAATCAATACTACACCACTGACTATCTTCTAATCCCCATGAACCATTTTCATCAGTATATCTGACTTCTGGATTTACGAAAGATTAAGATGAGTATCCTAAAACAATAAATGAACTTTTAACATAACCACTAGCACATAGTTCACGTTTCCCCCATGAATTTCAATACTTTAATTCCAAACTCATCTATATATTCAACTTGCGTATTTTGATTAGAATTTCATTTAACACTATATTTAGAAAATTTAGCTGATCAGGATAAATTATCATATTTAATATATATACTAATGATGTGATATTTAAAAAAATTTATTCACAAAAAATTGAAAAAAA
>JACVTC010000592.1:0-16415 GCA_016946835.1 Neocallimastix lanati (nom. inval.)
CTAGTTCATTAATTTTTACGGAACTTTGATTAACACATCTTCTGAGTAATCATCATTCATCGTTGCTAAACGTATTCGTCATGCACTAACTCCTATAGGTTCATACTGATAAGGTAATTTATCTAAAAATTGCTTTGTGATAATACTTAAATTGCTACATGAATCTATTAAAGCCTTACCACGAACTCCATCTACTATTACATCAACCATAGCAATATCATCTTCTTGTGGTTCATGATGTTTACTTTTATATGTATGATCTATATTGTTCGTTATTATTGTAGTAGCACACATATTATCCATTGCACCTGAAATTTTAGTATTATTCTTTTCTAATTTAAGTCCAAAACTAATTTCCCTAATGTATCTGGCATCGGTGGGAAAGCAAACTATTCTTGGTAAAACTCTTCCTATTTCCATCACTTATAATAACCATAAATGTAATACTCAATTCTATGTGGTTGACCTTCCTTCTTATTGTGCTATTTTAGGTTTCGAATGGATTTCTACTCACAATCCTGATATTGACTTCAAAAATAAAGTCTTAAGATTTAATTCCAATTATTGCGTTTGAAAATTGTTTAATCATCCCTAACTCCTTTACCTCTTATGTTCCTTTAAATACTACTAAACAAAATGACAAAAATGAAAATGAAGAAATCAATAATAAAATAAGCAAATCATTACCAAAAAAATTACTTCCATTTATAGACACTTTCAGTGAAATATACACTATTCAATCACCTCCTTATTGTCCTTTTGATAGCGAGATTAAACCCAAACAAAATGAAAAACTTCATTATGATCCAATCTACCCCTTAACTGAAAAAGAATCTCTAGCTTCAAAGAAATATATTAAAGAAAATGAAGACAAAAAATTTATTAGTAAATCTAAATCTCCAGCTGCTGCTTCTGTTTTATTTGTTCCAAGAAAGCCATAAATGATCTCTTCCGTATTCATAAACCACCCTCCGATTTTTTTTTCCGATAAAGATACTCAATTCACTTCAAAATTTGGTCAGCTATTTGTAAATCCTTCAATATTACAACAAAACTTGCTTCTCCCTTCCATCACCAAACCAATGGTTTAACGAGAGGGTGAACTCCGTTATTGAACAATACTTAAGATGTTATTCAAACTTTAAAGGTTCTGATTGGTATAATTTTTTATTCCTAGCAGAATTCAGTTATAATAATTCAATTCAAGAATCAATTAAGCACTCACCTTTTTATGCAAACTATGGATATAATCCAAGATATTCACCATCAATTCCAAACAGTACAGATGTTCCTAGAGCTGATGAATTTACAAAAGACCTTTCAGAATTATTTAAAACACTTAATGGAAATTTACAACAAGCAAGAAAAAGCAAGAAGAATTTGCAAACAAACATCGTATTGAAGCTCCAAATTTTGAACCTGGTGATAAAGTGTGGATTAATAGTTCACTTATAATTCATAATGGAAATAAAAAACTTAAACCCAGAAAACTTGGTCCATATAAATCATTAAGAAAATTTCTCCCGTTTCATATAAGTTAGACTTACCAAAAGAAATCAGAATCCATCCTGTAATACATGTTTCTGAACTTGAACCATTTTATGAAGATCACTTTGGACGAAAGAAAGAACCACCACCACCGATAATTATTGACAATGAAGAAGAATACGAAGTTGAAAAAATTCTTGATAAAAGAAAACATTATGGCAAAACCCAATATCTTATTAAATGGAAAGGTTATCCTTTATCTGAAGCATCTTGGGAACCCGAAGAAAATTTAAATTGCCCTAAACTCTTAAAAGAATTTAACAAAAATAACTAAAATTAAAACTTGAAAATGAATCTTTACTTTATTAATATCAAACTTATATTAATTTATTAATATCAATATTACTATATATTATTTTATATTATTAAATATTATTAATATTCATGTATTCTTATTATATATTATATTCATGTAACTTTATTAATATCATGTAATTTTATTCAAAAAAGTTCGTACTATAAAATGGTTAATTATTATTTTTATTTTATTTTATTTTAGTTTAGTTTAGTTTAATTTAGTTTAGTTTAGTTTAGTTTGCTTAATTTTAGTATAAGTTATGCCTAACTGTTAGATTCGTCTGGTATCCGAATCCTGGAGGCGGACCATGTTGTAAAATATTTAATAATTTGAATACATATTTAAATGTAATGTAATGTAAATTATTGTGGATAAAAATGTTTTCCAAATTTTTAATATAAATTTAAATGTATTCCAAATTATTAATTTAATTAATTTTCTCAAAAATGTATGACTAAATTATTTGGAGAATTTACATCATTATTACTCACTTTGAATCATGAAACTTTGTAAATTAAAAATAATTAGTCATGAAACTTGTAAATTAAAAATAATTAGTCATAAATTAGTTAAATTAAAATAATCAAAGAAAAATTGCCTTTTCCGTTTGTTTACAAAAACTTGCCGTTTTGTTTATTTATTTTAGAAATATTAGATAGTTTTAAATAGTTTTTATATTAAAATAACTCATAAAAATTCATGTAATTTATTATTAAATGTAATTACAAATATATAATAATATTTTAGTTAGTTTATTACAATCTATTCAATTTAAATTTTAATTTTCAAAAAGTATAAAAAGAGTTAATTTTCAACTATTGAACGATAGTTGGAAAATAGTATAGATTAGTATAGTTTAGTTAGAAAATAGAATAGTATAGGAAATATTATAAATAAGATAGATAGTACAAATTTTATATTTTATTAATTAGTATTATAACTATTATTAGAATAGTTATCTTTTATAAAACAAGTTTTATTTTAAATTTTATTTTAAAATCTTAACTGCTAGTAGGCTTTCCGGTAAAGGACCCTACGGTACCCAGTTAAGTGATTGTTGATTTTAGAATAGTTAAATTCAACAAATAAGAAATATTAATAAAAGGATTTTTTTTATAAAACAAAAAATTAAATTAGTTTTTTAGTTTTAGTGTTTTAGTTAATAATTAATTATAGTGTTGATATAATAAAATAGTGTAAAATAAATTATAGTCTGTCCTCGCCGACCTAAGCTATTATTTTATTTTACACATGTAACGAAATCTTCAGTGATACGGGCTGGGGTTGAAACACTAAGATATTCAAAACAAAAAAATAAATATTAACACATAACTATAAAAATAAATTTGGAAACAAGAAAAAAAATTAAATTTTAAAATATTCTTTATTTAAATTTAAAATTAAAATTATTTGTTCCAAGTATTAAAAAGAAAGAAATTTATTCTTCTTTTTATACTTTTATTTTAATACATTTTATTTATTATTAATATATTCTTTATAAAAAAAAAAACTATTATAACTATTTTATTTTAATTTTTAACTATTATTTTAAATTATTTTTTAAAAAAAAAAAAATAACATTTATTAAATAAAAATATAAAAAAATTAATTTGGAGCTTGTATCACGAAGGGCATTCCAGGCGGTAGCTTCTTCATGATATTGTTATTCAGAGAGAAAATTATACAGAATTGATATTTTCTGTATTTTAGATCATTTTTATTATTGGAATTCTTCTGTATTTTAGTTCATTTTTATTTTAATAAAGATTTAATTTATTTTTAATTTTGTTTTATTTTTAGTTTATTTCAAAGGTTTTAGAAAATATTATACAGAAACTTATAATTCTGTATTTTACATCAAATATTTATTGAAATAGGTTTTTATTATTCTTAATATAAAAATAAGAATTAGTAATGATTTAAATATTATATAATTTTTAATAAGAATATTTAGTAATAATTTTTATTATATTTAATATTAATAAAATATTTAATAATTATTTTTATTAGATTTGATATTAATAAAAGATTTTAATAAGAATATTTAATAATAATTTTTATTATATTTAATATTAATAAAAGAATTTTATAAGAATATTTAATAATAATTTTTATTATAAAAGATTTTAATAAGAATATTTAATAATAATTTTTATTATATTTGATATTAATAAAAGAAATTTATAAGAATATTTAATAATAATTTTTATCATATTTGATATTAATAAAAGATTTTAATAAGAATATTTAATAATAATTTTTATTAGATTTGATATTAATAAAAGAATTTTATAAGAATATTTAATAATAATTTTTATTATAAAAGATTTTAATAAGAATATTTAATAATAATTTTTATTATATTTAATATTAATAAAAGATTTTTATTAGAATATTTAATAATTTTTATTATATTTGATATTAATAAAAGATTTTAATAAGAATATTTAATAATAATTTTTATTATATTTAATATTAATAAAAGAATTTTATAAGAATATTTAATAATAATTTTTATTATAAAAGATTTTAATAAGAATATTTAATAATAATTTTTATTATATTTAATATTAATAATAGATTTTTATTAGAATATTTAATAATTTTTATTATATTTGATATTAATAAAAGATTTTAATAAGAATATTTAATAATAATTTTTATTATATTTAATATTAATAAAAGAATTTTATAAGAATATTTAATAATAATTTTTATTATAAAAGATTTTAATAAGAATATTTAATAATAATTTTTATTATATTTAATATTAATAAAAGATTTTTATTAGAATATTTAATAATTTTTATTATATTTGATATTAATAAAAGATTTTAATAAGAATATTTAATAATAATTTTTATTATATTTAATATTAATAAAAGAATTTTATAAGAATATTTAATAATAATTTTTATTATAAAAGATTTTAATAAGAATATTTAATAATAATTTTTATTATATTTAATATTAATAAAAGAATTATATAAGAATATTTAATAATAATTTTTATTATAAAAGATTTTAATAAGAATATTTAATAATAATTTTTATTATATTTGATATTAATAAAAGATTTTTATTAGAATATTTAATAATTTTTATTATATTTAATATTAATAAAAGAAATTTATAAGAATATTTAATAATAATTTTTATTATATTTAATATTAATAAAAGAAATTTATAAGAATATTTAATAATAATTTTTATTATATTTGATATTAATAAAAGATTTTAATAAGAATATTTAATAATAATTTTATTTTATTATTATTAAGAGTATTTAATAGGAAATACAAGGTATTTAGTGACACCCCGTATCATAATCTCCCCGCTTAAGATGAGACTTCGTCCCCTGAAGTCTGATTATACCAAGTATAATAATGAACAAGATTTTTCTGGTGTACATTTCTGTCAGCTATTTCACCAGTGTAAATATCACAAATACAAGCGGTATTATAATTCATTTGAACAATTCTAAAAGGACCAGTGTAAAAGGGGTCTAACTTTCTTCTTGAGAAATTTCTAACTAAAACTAAGTCCCCTGGTTCAAAAACAGTATTCATAGATTTTTGTTGTTTTCTTCTATTTTCCCATAATTTATTAGCATTATCAATATTAGCAGTGGCTTCCATAATCCATTTATGATGAGTTGTAAATTTTCTAATTAAATATTCATCAAAGGTTTCATTTATATTTCTATCATTATATGCAATTGTTAATTCGAATGGTTGTAGATCAGTTCTACCATATAAGAGTTCAAAACTAGAAAATTTTGTAACTTCACTTTTGCAAGTTCTTAAGGCCCATAAAGCAACTGGAAGAATTTCATCCCAATTCTTTTCTGTTCCTCCAAGTAGTCTAATATATTTTATAATTTCTCTATTTCTATTTTCAACTTGGCCATTACTTTCAGGATGGTAAGTACTGATGTAATGAACATAAACATTATATAAATCTAAAAATCCTTTTGTAGCATTGGAAGTAAATTGCGGACCATTATCAGTGATTAAAATTTCAGGAATGCCATGTCGAGAAAATACATTAGTAAGAAACTTAATAACGTCTTTAGATTCAATTGTAGGAAATGGTTCGGCTTCTACCCATTTTGTAAAATAATCAACTAAAACAATTATGTATTTATTATTTGATTTAGTGATAGGTAAGGGTCCTATAATGTCTAAACCAACTCGAGTAAAGGGTAAACCTGGTTTAGTAGCAAATGATTCAGTACCTCTATTAATTGGTTGTGGTCTGTTCATTTGACAATCATGGCAAGTTTTAACAAGTAATTCTACATCTTTGGACATGTTTTCCCAATAATATTTCCTTTTAAGTCTATCGTATGTTTTATAATAGCCTTCATGTCCAACACTATGCGCAGCTAATAATAGTTCTATTTTCTCTTCTTTGTTTTCGACAAATTTACGAATATTTTCTCCGTCTTTAAAATATTTAATATTATCTATAATAATTATTTTCTTTTTCAAATATTCTTTAATAGCAATACTATTATTTAATTCTTCAACTTCAGTATTATTACTGTCATCATTAGTTGTAACAAAAATTATTTCATTTTCATTAAAATTATTTTCAATGGAATCTTTATTTAAAATATAATAATTTTCCAAATTATTATTATCTTTACTTTTATTTAAATTAATATTATTTTCATTATAGTTATCATTAATTTTAGAATTACATATATTAAGATTTTTATTATAAGAATTTTCAGAAATATCAATTAAAGGATTTTTATCAAAATTATTTTCATAAAAATTTTTAATACAATTTTTATTAATATTGTTATAATTAAGTTTTTCAGAAAAATTTTTAATATTATTTTGATTAAGGTTACAAAATTCCTTTGAAAAATTTTTAATATCGTTACTACTATTATTACAATTATTATTAAAATTTTCTAAATAAAAATTTTTGTCATTATTATTATTATTATTATTAAATTTTTCATAATAACTATTAACACTGGAATTATTATTTAAATTTTTAAAAATATAATTATTATTATTATTATTATTATTATTATTTAATTTATTTAAAGAATTAATTATATTATTATCTAAATTATTTTTATTAAAATTAACGTAATTATTTTCTTCAGAAATATTATTTAAAGGATAATCATTTTTATTTGTATTATTCATTCTATTTATATTTTCAATAGAATCGTAATTAATATTTTCATTATTATTCAAATGAATAAACAAAGTATTATTTTTAATTTCTTTATTAATATTTTTAGAGTCAGGAATTAATCGAGAAAGTGCATCAGCAATAACATTTTTCTTTCCTTGTTCATATTTAACTACAATTTTTAACATACTAAAAGTTATAACCCATCTAGCTTGACGAGCATTATTTGGTTCTTTATTATTAAATAAGCCTATTAAAGGTTTATGATCAGTATATAAAATAGTATCAAATTTATTACCACTAAAATATGGTTTAAATTTTAAACAACAATAATAAGCAGCTGTGCCTTCTAAATCAGTAATACTATAATTTATTTCAGTAGGTTTTAAAGATCTACTAATGTATTGAATTGGATGTTCGATGTTATCTTTATCTTTCTGCATTAATACACCACCTATTCCATCTAATGAAGCATCCGTTCTAATTAAAAATTGTTTATCATAATCTGGATATTTAAGAATAGGAGCTTCAATAAGTTTTTCCTTAAGAATTTTAAATCTTTCTTCAGTTATATCATCCCAGATATATTTTATATTTTTCTTTAATAGTTTAAATAATGGTTGAGCAATTATAGCAAAATCTTTAATAAATTTTCTATAATATCCAATTGCACCTAAGAAAGATCTTAATTGAGTAATATTTTTAGGTGATTCCCATTTGGATATTACATCTACCTTTTTGGGTACTGGCTTTATACCTTCTGTGGATAAAATATGGCCTAATACTTCAACTTCTTGTTTAATAAAATGGCATTTTGATAAATTAGCCTTTAGACCATTTTCTTTAATAATATCAAAAACTTTTTGTAGATCCAATATGTGTTGTTCTAAGGTATCAGAAAATATTACTAAATCATCCATATAAATGAACATACATTTACCAATTAAAGGCAAGAATATTCTGTTCATTTCACGTTGGAAAGTTGCAGGAGCATTACAAAGTCCGAATGGCATAACTTTGTAATTATAATTTCCAAACATTGTTGTAAAGCAAGTTTTATCTCTGTCTTCTTTTTCCATAGGAATCTGATGGAAACCAGAAAATAAGTCAAGCGTGGTTAAGTACTTAACTTTATTGCCTATAGAAAATAATATTTCTTCTATATAAGGTAAAGGATATGCGTCTTTAATAGTAATATCATTTAATTTTCTATAATCCACTACCATTCTCCATTTACCATTCTTTTTAGGAACGAGAATAACTGGGAACGACCATGATGATTTTGAAGGTTCTATCAATCCATTTCTTAATAATTTACTTATTTCTTCTCTTAGTATACTCATTTGCTTCTTATTTGCTACTCGATACATTCTTTGTTTAATTGGCATTCGACCACTTATGATTTTTATTTTATGACTTAGTAATTTCGATTTACCTAAATCATCTGTATCAAGTGCTAATACATTTATATTATTTAATAATAAAAACTTTAGTTTATTTCTAATTTTTGTTGGTGCTTTCGCCGCAATTTCATGAATAGTTATTTCCTTTACACTTTTAAAATTCTTAACAGTATTTTCAATAGAAATATCAATATTTTTGATTACACTGTTTTCATAATTCTTTTTATCATTAATTTCATTTATTTTTGTTAATAAAGAATAATTATTTTGTAAAGAATTTTTATTATCTTTTTTGTTACCACTTATAACGAAATCATTAATATCTTTAACATGATGATTAATTTCGAAAGAATTTTTATTATTAACATCTTCATTAAAAATTGTGGAAAAATTTTTATCACTAATAGTATTATCAACATCTTTAGAAACTATATTATCATTATTATCATTACAAAAATTTTCAGAAGGTTTATCAGTATTAATATTATTTTTATTAAGGTTTTCAGAAAGATTATTAATATTATTTTTATTAAGGTTTTCAGAAAGATTATTAATATTATTTTTATTAAAAATTTCAGAAAAATTATTAATATTATTTTTATTTCCAAAAATATTATAAGGATTATTAGTATTATTAATGCTATTTAAGTTTTCATAAATATTATTAATATTATCTAAATCTTTAGAAATATTATCAGTATTATTAACATCATATAAATTTTTAGAGAAATTATTAATATTATTTTTATTATTAAAATTTTCAGAAGAACAATTTTTATTATTAATACTAATCGAATTATTGATATTATTTTTATTAATAGGTTTTTCAAAAATATTATTAATTCTATTATTAAAAATTTTATTAGAAAAATTTTTACTATTAAAATTTTTATTAGATAGATTTTTACTAGAAAAATTTTTATTAGAAAAATTTTCGATATTATTATTATTATCGATATTAATTTCATTTGGATTATCATGATTATTTATAGTATTAAAATTTTTGTTAGTATTATTATTATTAATATCTTTATTAGAAGAACAATTATTATTATAAATTTTAGAAATTTTATCATTATTAATTTTACATCCAAATACATTCTTTAAATAATTATCATTATTATTTATATTGCAAAAATTATTTCCATCTTTATCATTATGATTTCCAAAGGAATTATCAATATCATTATTATCATTATTTTCTTCATATAAAATTTGAATATATTTATCTTCGGTGGTTAATAAATAATCAACTAGCACATCTTTATTCAATTCTTCTTCGAATTCATCTTTAATATCATCTTCTTCATCTTCTATTTCCGTCACACTTTCAAAACTTCCTATCTTTCGTATCTCATCTGTTTTTTGATACAAGGTGTGATCAGAGAAGTCCATAATAATCTTCATTCTAGCTAGCGCATCCACACCAATTAATACTTGGAAAATATCATCTTTTTCAACCAATCTAAAGATTTCCTTAGAAGTAATATTTCCAATTGTTATTTCTATTTCATATAATTTTGAGATGAGCGTGGTATTAGTACAAGCTTGATATAAAGTTTCTTTAATAGCAGAAATTGGTTTAAATGGAATTTTATTATTTATCATGAAGGTTTTGGTGATCATATTAATAGAAGAACAGGAATCTAAATATACTGTAGTTTCTACGTTTTCTACCTTACATTTTGTTTTTACAATCTTATCTTTCTTAATTGTTGATAAGATTGTTTCTTCATCTTCTATAATTGTTGTAAACTTTAAGGCTTTTGATAATTCAGTTCTCAATTTAGGATTGATATTGAGCAACTGTCCGATGGTAATATTAGCGAACTTATTTCCAATATCGTCCACTATATTATAATTATCTTGATTTCCTGTTATTTTTAATTTTTTTGTAATATTTTCCTTATTGGATTTTTCTACCTTTTTTTCACTTGGAAGTTGTATTTCTTTAGCTAATTCTTTTATTTCTTTTGCTCTTTCTTTCTTGTTTCTTCTTTTTGCTTCTTCAATTGAGGGTTCATTTATAAAAGATGGATCAAGATGATTTAACGCTTCTGTTTCTTTTTGATTTTCATTTCCTTTATTATTACTATTAGTTTCACTTTCTGGTTCCATTTCCATTTGTTCCTGATTATTTGATGGAACTTTAATTGGTTGAGGATTTTCTTTTAAACTTTTCTTAGTTGCTTTCTTATATGGTTTATTTTCATTAGTTTTTCTACTTCTTCTTTCAGCTACAATGGCTATTTCTTTATTATCTTCTATATTCGAAGATTCTTTAGTTCCAGTAAGTGAATTAGTTAAAAGAGTTGTATTGGTTTGATTTATGGGAGTATTCCTTCTCCCATTTAGAAGTTTAAAGGTTGATTATTGTTATTAAAGAAATTTTGGTTATTATTAATAGGATCTATGTTATTATGATTAGGATTTGAACTGTTATAACTAGTATTATTATAATTAGTATTAACATTAAAGTTTCCATTTGAGTTATAATTATTTACATTATTAGTATTAATATTAGAGTTTCTATTTAAATTACTAATATTATAATTACCATCATAGTTATTATTATTGTTTAGGTTATGATTTCTGTTTGTATTGCTGTTATTTGTAATGTAGAGATTATTGTTATTAAGTCTTCCAGTAGCTTCCATATCAGCTAGTTCTTGATAAGTATAAGGACAATCTTGCATCCTATGACCAGGTTGATGACATTTAAAACAATTTAGATTAATATTATTAGACATAAAATTTTGATTTCTTAAATTATTTTTAATTCCGGGTACTTTATTATTGCTAAAATTATTATTCATGTTGTTAAAATTTGGATTATTGTTATTATAATTATTACCACTATTATAACCATTTCGGAAATGATTTATATTTCTGTTATTAATAGAGTTATTATAATTATTATTATAAGAATTTCGATAATTATTATTATAATTATTTGAATGATTATAACCATTATTTTTATTATAATTATTATAATTATTATAGTTATAATTATTATAATTAGAGCGATAATTATTGTATTCATAATTATTAGGATTGTCATAATTTCTATTATTATAATTATTACTATAATTATTTGGAAAAATAGAATTTAGACCTCCATAAGTATTGGTAAACATAACGACATTTCTATTTCTATTGGGCATTTCAGAAGCAGTCTCTGCAAGTTCAGCTATTTTAAATGCTTCTTCTAAATTAGCTGGTTGAGAAGTTATTACTTCCTTTCTAGCATATGGACGACTTAATAATGAATCCGTGTAATCATTAATAGTAATAAATGCTTGACTTTCTGGAGTAAGTGATCCGTATAATTTACCGTATCTCCAGTTAAAGTCTTTAATTGATTCACCCTTTTGTATTTTGAGTGATTTTAGGTTAAAGCATTTTTCTTGAGGAGTAATATCTAAAAATTTTTCAATGGCAGTTTTAATATCCGTAATACTTGGATATATGATCATTTCAGCCTCTTCATCTTCTTCTTTAAGATCTTCAATTACTCCTTTTAATCGTCCAGGAACACATTCTTTTGCCCAAGCAAACATTTTTCTAGGGTCATCAATATCTGAGAGTTCCATTACCCTATTGAACTCTTCAGCCCATGATTCTATGTCCCTATCGAAACTACCAAGTCGTGGCAATAATTTAGCTATTTCGCTAATCTTCATTTTTTTTTTTTTTTTTTTTTTTTTTTTTTTTTTTTTTTTTTTTTTTTTTTTAAAGAAAGAACACAAAAGAACACAAAATTGCTTAAATAGAAACGAATATAAAAAAATTTTTTTTTTTTTTTTTTTTTTTTTTTTTTTTTATATGGATATATATATATTTTATTTTTATTTATTTTATTTAAAATATAGTTTTATAATGAAATTTATTTTCTAATATTTATATATATATATAGATTTTAACAAAAAAAAATGATAAAGAAAATCTTTTTTTTTTTTTTTTTTTTTTTAAAAAAAGGAAAGATAAATATTATGGAGAAAATATATTTATATATTTTCTTTTATTAATAAAGAACAATAAAGAACACAAAATTTCTTTTATAGAAACGAAGATTTAGATTTTGTTTTTTTTTTTTTTTTTTTTATTATTTAATATTATTTAAAAATTGTGTTTTACAGGAAATTTATTTATAATTTATAAGTATATATATAGAAATTTTTTTTTTTTTTTTTTTTTTTTTTTTTTTAGATTTTAACAAAAAAAAATAAATGATAAGTAAATCCTGTTAAAAGGAAAATAATTTATTATAGAAGATATTTTTTTTATATGGATATTTTAAAAAAATGATGACAGTAAATCTTATTAAAAAGGAAGACAAATATTAATGAAGAAATTTTTTTTTTTTTTTTTTTTTTTTTTTTTTTTTTTTTTTTTAGAACAAATTCCAAATGAAGAATAGTTTTTAGCGATAGAAAAGGCTTGTTAGTAGAATTATTATTATATAAATTAGTATATTTTTTTTGTATATATTTAATAAGGGACAATCAAATATATGTTATAACTTTATTATTATTTTCGATTCCCGCAAGCATTTACTCTGCGTCTTTCGACCTCCACTATTTAACCGTCAGTTCCAAGTAACCTTTAACTGTTTCCTGCCTATTGAAACAAGGGCTTTATGGATTTTTCATTAAAGGGTCTGATATTGAAACCTTATTAAATAGCGCTCTACTCCCCCGCTTATACAAGTAACGCTCTTATCTACTCTCTAATAAAAAGTTATTTTAATAATTTATTATACCTGAATTTAATCAAGCCACTAATAATTACCATATATTGTATATATTCCCGGAAGACGATGCTGATTTTAGAAATAATTAATAATAATAATTTTATATTTAATTAATAATACGGAATTACTTAATTCACCTATCCAATCGATGAGCCTTTAGCTATAGAGTTTTTCATCTAACAGCCGCTCTCCCTGATGGTAAGGTACTGAATGAATTTAGTATTCTAATATTAAGAAAATAAAAAATTTAAAATTAATAATTATAAAACTTATTTATTATTGTTGAATAAAACTAATTATTCCAAGTTTTTCAATATCTTGAAAAATCCTCTTGATAGACTTTCCAGATAGAACAAACTCTCTTGATGGAAGTAATTATTTTAATAATAAATAAGAATTGAGTGGAAGTGCTCTTCTAAAATGTAATTTTTTTTTTTTTTTTTTTGTTTGAATTATTATAATAATATATTATTATAATAACTATTATTATATATAAATAATATATATATATATATATTTTTTTTTTTTTTATATTATTATTATTTTTATTATTATTATAAGTAAAAATAAATGTTTTATTATAACAAATAAAATTTACGAATTAAGTTTCACAAAAAAAAATTTTTTTTTTTTTTGTATAAAATTTGTGTAACTAAGTAAAATAAATTAAATAATTTTTCCAAAAAAAAAAGTTTAAGTTTTATAAATTTTATATTCCCTATAACAAAATAATAAGTTTAAATAAAAAAAATTATATGTTTAATATTTATTCTAATGTTTCTTTTCATCTTATAATGTGTTTCAGGCGCCCGGATTCTCCACCAAATTTTTATGATACGGGCTGGGGTTGAAACACTAAGATATTCAAAACAAAAAAATAAATATTAACACATAACTATAAAAATAAATTTGGAAACAAGAAAAAAAATTAAATTTTAAAATATTCTTTATTTAAATTTAAAATTAAAATTATTTGTTCCAAGTATTAAAAAGAAAGAAATTTATTCTTCTTTTTATACTTTTATTTTAATACATTTTATTTATTATTAATATATTCTTTATAAAAAAAAAAACTATTATAACTATTTTATTTTAATTTTTAACTATTATTTTAAATTATTTTTTAAAAAAAAAAAATAACATTTATTAAATAAAATATAAAAAAATTAATTTGGAGCTTGTATCACGAAGGGCATTCCAGGCGGTAGCTTCTTCATGATATTGTTATTCAGAGAGAAAATTATACAGAATTGATATTTTCTGTATTTTAGATCATTTTTATTATTGGAATTCTTCTGTATTTTAGTTCATTTTTATTTAATAAAGATTTAATTTATTTTTAATTTGTTTTATTTTTAGTTTATTTCAAAGGTTTTAGAAAATATTATACAGAAACTTATAATTCTGTATTTTACATCAAATATTTATTGAAATAGGTTTTTTATTATTCTTAATATAAAAAATAAGAATTAGTAATGATTTAAAATATTATATAATTTTTAATAAGAATATTTAGTAATAATTTTATTATATTTAATATTAATAAAATATTTAATAATTATTTTTATTAGATTTGATATTAATAAAAGATTTAATAAGAATATTTAATAATAATTTTTATTATATTTAATATTAATAAAAGAATTTTATAAGAATATTTAATAATAATTTTTATTATAAAAGATTTTAATAAGAATATTTAATAATAATTTTTATTATATTTTGATATTAATAAAAGAAATTTATAAGAATATTTAATAATAATTTTATCATATTTGATATTAATAAAAGATTTTAATAAGAATATTTAATAATAATTTTTATTAGATTTGATATTAATAAAAGAATTTTTATAAGAATATTTAATAATAATTTTTATTATAAAAGATTTTAATAAGAATATTTAATAATAATTTTTATTATATTTAATATTAATAAAAGATTTTTATTAGAATATTTAATAATTTTTATTATATTTGATATTAATAAAGATTTTAATAAGAATATTTAATAATAATTTTTATTATATTTAATATTAATAAAAGAATTTTATAAGAATATTTAATAATAATTTTTATTATAAAAGATTTTAATAAGAATATTTAATAATAATTTTTATTATATTTAATATTAATAAAAGATTTTATTAGAATATTTAATAATATTATATTTGATATTAATAAAAGATTTTAATAAGAATATTTAATAATAATTTTTATTATATTTAATATTAATAAAAGAATTTTATAAGAATATTTAATAATAATTTTTATTATAAAAGATTTTAATAAGAATATTTAATAATAATTTTTATTATATTTAATATTAATAAAAGATTTATATAGAATATTTAATAATTTTTATTATATTTGATATTAATAAAAGATTTTAATAAGAATATTTAATAATATTTTTATTATATTTAATATTAATAAAAGATTTTATAAGAATATTTAATAATAATTTTTATTATAAAAGATTTTAATAAGAATATTTAATAATAATTTTTATTATATTTAATATTAATAAAAGAATTTATAAGAATATTTAATAATAATTTTTATTATAAAAGATTTTAATAAGAATATTTAATAATAATTTTTATTATATTTGATATTAATAAAAGATTTTATTAGAATATTTAATAATTTTTATTATATTTAATATTAATAAAAGAAATTTATAAGAATATTTAATAATAATTTTTATTATATTTAATATTAATAAAAGAAATTTATAAGAATATTTAATAATAATTTTTATTATATTTGATATTAATAAAAGATTTTAATAAGATATTTAATAATAATTTTATTTTATTATTATTAAGAGTATTTAATAGGAAATACAAGGTATTTAGTGACACCCCGTATCATCAGTTAGTAAAATTAGAACTTTGGTTCAATGGTTAGTTACATCGACCATGACCATACTTCATGGGTTCGACTCACACCTCAACCCATTTTGCATAAATAATTATTTTATTAATTATTTTATTAATTATTAATAATATCTTCTTGAATATTCTTTCTGTATAAAATTATAGAAAGTAAAGATTCTTTCGGTTCGTAATTCAACCGAAATGAATTTAGAAATTCTATTATATAAATTATTTTATTCTTTTTGATAAGATTCATTTCATCAATTAAAATCTATATTCTAGAAACTTTACATTATTAATTATTACAAACATATTTCTAAATATTTCTTAAAATTATTTTTACATGTTAAAACTGTTTTTCCGTTAAAAGTATAA
>JACVTC010000593.1:0-16382 GCA_016946835.1 Neocallimastix lanati (nom. inval.)
ATATATACATATATATATATTTTATTTTTAATTTTAAATTATGAATTTTTATACTAGTTCATACTCTAGTTTTTATTTTTAATTAGTATTATATAATAAATATTATTTATCCTTTATTTATTATTATGAATTTTTATACTAGTTCATACTCTAGTGTTAATAAATAATACTTATTAATAATAAGTTAGCTGCCTCTCCGGTTCGAAGGACCACTGATAAATTTTAGAAATTATCTTAATTTTAATATAGAATTAAAAAGTGATAATTTCTATTTATTTTAATAATAACTGTATAAGTTATTTATGAATTAAAAATGTTTTATTAAAAATAACACTAAAAATTGGTTTATTAGAACACTTGTTTTCTAATATTTAATTTTATAAATCTTTTATTAAAATTTATTAAACATTATAAAATTTAAAAGTGATTATTAAAATTATAAATTAATTAATAATAATAATAATAATAATAATATTTACATGAAATATTTACAAGTATTTATATTTTTCTTTAAAATTAAACTATTTATAATTTATAAATAAAAAGAATAATTAAATAAAATAAAGGTAATAAAATTAATAATAAAATAAATATTTAATAATAAAATAAATAAATTTGTTTATTATAAAAATAATTAAAAATATTTTGTTATTTAAATTAATTAATTTGTTATTATAAAAATATTATTTAATTATAAAATTAATTATAAAAATTATTATAAAACTAATTATAAAAATTAATTATTTTATTTTAAATTTAATCTTAATATTTTTATTTTGAAAAATATATAATATTTCTTTCATATCTGAGTATTAATGTAATTTTTAAGTGTAATTTATTTGTTTTAATTAATTAATTAATTAATTTTTTTATTTTATTAAATTATTATTAAACTTTGCTAAGGTTAGTTTTGATTTTATGTATAATAAATTTTCAAGATTTATTAATTTTGTTATTTATTTCTCAAAGCGAGAAAGCGAAGTTGGCGCAGTCGGCAGCGCGTAAGTCTCATAATCTTAAGGTCGTGAGTTTGAACCTCACATTTCGCATTTTTGACTTTATATTATTATTTTTAATTCAATTTTCATAAAAAAATTTTTATATATATATAAAGATTATTATTATAATTATTATTATTTTTTTTTATTACTATTATTGAAAATGATATTAAAACTTTGATTAGTTAAAATATATTTATAAAAGATAGAAAAATGTAATATAAAAAGAAGAAAAAGATTTTATATTTAAGATAATATTTGTTTTATTGTAATTTTTTTTTACATTCGCTAATTTTTTTTTACTTCTTAATAAGAAAAAAATGTATATAAACATAAAAAACTATTCTATTTCTAGTAGTATATTGAATATTGATAAAAAAGACTAGAATATTAATAATAAATATAAATTAATATTATTAATATAATTAATAATAGAATATTATATTATTCTTTAATCATAATGTATAAAATTATTTTAAAATACACTAATAATTATTAATAGTTTTGTGAAAATAATGATTTTTTTAAAATATAGACGATTTCAATGAGTATAAAGAAAAACTATTTTATATAATAATTTAATTATAATTTATTTGAAGGGTTAAGTTTTTTTTAGGTAAACTTACATAACAATTTCTGTTCAGACTTTAATATTTATCCCTCGCAAAACAATGGTACGTGTTATTGTACCTTGGGCTTTTTTGACACTTCTCTAGTTAAGATAAATTATTCTAAATTGAATAAACACATAAATTAAGAACTTTTATTTATTTATTATTAAAATATTTTTTTATTATTATTTTATTAATATTTTTTTTTATTTATTATATTACTTAATTATACATTATTTTAATTACTACATTTTTATTATAATCTAACTAACTATATATTTTTATTTCTTATTATATCTCCATTCTACACTACATTTTTTTATATTTTTGTCCTATTTATATTTTTTTTCTTTCTTTTCTTTCTGATCTCTCTCTCCCTTTATAATTATTTTCTTATTTACATCTTTTTATATTCTTTTTTATCTAATTTAAGGTTATAATTGTTTATTTCTTAAAAATTTAAATATTTAATCTTATAACTTTATTCTCAAATTTATTGCTTATTTCATAGTTATCAGGGCGTCCCGTGTTATGGTTCGGGTTTTATTAGAATTTTATTTAATTATTTATTTTTAATATTTTTCTGTCTACATTTTAATTCTTGAAAAACTTCACTTATTTATACTTTTTTGAAAAAAAATAAATATGTAAAGCCTTTCTACATTTTGTTATCATATTTAAAAAAAATAATCTACTATTACTAATTACTTCAATTTTATATTAATTTAAATTAATTAATTCATAAATATTTTTATTTTAATAAATTTTGTTTATATAATTTTATATTATTTTTCATATACTAAAACTAAATTATTTAATATATACGAAAAGAAACAAACAAAATTTAAAAAGATTTTACAGAAAAATAAAGTTATTTTAATCAAGACTATTAATATAATATTCTTATATTTTATATAAAATAAATTTAAAAACTATAATATATTTAATATTTATTATTAATCAATTAAGATTTGATTTTATTTGTGGGGAATAAAAATATTAAATAATCAATTTAAAAATAAAATAAAATACTAAAAAGAATACAATTTTAATATTGATATAATATAATAATAATAATATAATAATATATTTGAAAATAAAAATAAAATATTAATATTGATAATAAACACTTTAATAAAATAATAAAATTTAAGGTTAAATTATAGATATTGATATTAATAATAAAAATATAGAATTATTGATAATATTTTAGAAACTTTTAATAAAAATATAAAAAAATATATATATATATATTTAGAAAATATTTTAGTATAGAAAATATAGTAAAGTAATATTAAGTAAAGAATAATATAATGGATTCTAAAGTAAGTTGAAATTCTAATTAATAATCCATTATATGTTCGTTCTTTACTACCCGTTGGTGCAATGTAAATGAATTTTTAAAATTTAAATCTAATTATATTAATATTCACAATAATAAGTAATTCACACTAAAGTTGTAAATTATAACTAAATACTTAAATTCTACTTTATAAATTGTTTATTTAATTTTTATTAAATTTTTATTTTTGATCAATTGAAATCTCAATTTAGATCAATTGTCATTCAATCTAATTTTTTTACATTTAATAAAATTATATGTGGAAAAGAGAGAGTCTTAATAATTTCTAATTTTATACTTTATATATAAATTTCAATTTAATTTATCCTTTTATGGATTAATTTGATTTTCTATTTTTTTATGTAAATTTAATTTTATTTAATTTTAATTTTTCACTTGGTCTCGTACCAAGATCTCCCCCCTAAGCTTGGACTTCGTCCCCTGAAGTCCTCCTAAGGTTGACTTAGTAAACGAAACAGAAAAAATTGATCTACTTTAATTAATTAACTATCTCTATACTATCTGTTTTCTTAACTATATAAAATTTATTAATAACTATAAAAGCTAAAATAAAAATAATATAAAATAGTTTATAAATTTCCTTTTATATTTATAATTCCTTTCTACCATTCTTAAGTCTTCTCGATTATCGCACCTTATCTTGGAATTATCTTTGATGTTGATCCTTAATGTTTGATACTTTTCACTTGTCGTATCTATCCACTCAAATTTATCAGTTCGTTGCGTTTTCACATGGTTATCCGCTCTCATTAGTTCTTCATTATTATTTTCAGTATTAATTTTGTTAAGACTTGCAATATTTTCCACTTCCTTTATTTCGTTATTTATTCCGTCATTATGATTGATTGGTTTGTCATCATCTTCTATTTCTTTTAACATAGTATTCTTATTAATTGTTTCTTTATCACCCTTTTCAACTTCTTCTTTGTCATTTATTACTTTGATATCTTCGGCTTTAGCGATCCATTCTTCTTTATTACTGTTTTCTTCTTGCTTAATTTCTTTAATTTCAACAGTTTCTGCTAACTCCATTGGTTCATAATAAAAATTTTGCTCATTTCGTACACATTCTTCAAAGTTAATGATATTTTGTATTTTATGTGTAATTCGACAAGCTTCTTCAATTGTTTCAACGCCTTCATAAATTACAGTAAAACATGCATATTGATTTATCTCAATTGACCTAACGTAGTCTTTTACTGTAAAGCCTTCCTTAAGCGGTGATGGTAATTTATTGTAATATTCTAAATAAATAGAATTAAAATCGAATAAATTTTGTCCTACCTTTAATTTTATAGCCTTTAATTTATCGTAATAATAAAAATGATCTCGATCTTTTATATTAAGAAGTGCATTTTTAATTTGGATTAAGTTTGGATACACTTCTTCTGGCATTTCCTCTTTTAATTCTTTTATTAGTCTTCGTGCTTCACCACTGGTAGCAAGAAACGCTAATCTATATCTAATTTCTTCATCTTGAACACCACTCCCTTGTATTAAGTTTACCAACTTGTCATACCATGTCAATACGTTTTGTTCATTCACTACATTTAGTCGTGGTAATATTTTAATTAACTTAATTAGATTAGGATCCATTATTCCTTAATTATTCATAACAATTTGATAATTCATCAATGGATAATTTTCATTAACTAGCTATAGTTAATATTTTTTTATTATTTAATATTTTTTTTTTTTATATTATTTATTCAAAAGTAATTAACTAACTATAATTACTTATTTATTATTTACTCAAAAGTAATTAACTAACTATAATTACTTATTTATTATTTACTCAAAAGTAATTAACTAACTATAATTACTTATTTATTATTTACTTAAAAGTAATTAACTAACTATAATTACTTATTTATTATTTATTACAGTTCATAATTCTATTTATATTACTTATTATGTTTTTCATTAATATAATTAATTCATTTACTTTTCCCGGATGAGCCCCCAAAATTTTATGGTGCAATGTAAATGAATTTTTAAAATTTAAATCTAATTATATTAATATTCACAATAATAAGTAATTCACACTAAAGTTGTAAATTATAACTAAATACTTAAATTCTACTTTATAAATTGTTTATTTAATTTTTATTAAATTTTTATTTTTGATCAATTGAAATCTCAATTTAGATCAATTGTCATTCAATCTAATTTTTTTACATTTAATAAAATTATATGTGGAAAAGAGAGAGTCTTAATAATTTCTAATTTTATACTTTATATATAAATTTCAATTTAATTTATCCTTTTATGGATTAATTTGATTTTCTATTTATTTATGTAAATTTAATTTTATTTAATTTTAATTTTTCACTTTGTCTCGTACCACCCTGTAAGAAATTGATATAAATTTTTATAATTTATTTCTATTTCTTATTAATTAATAATTATTTCATAATTATTATTCTTTAAAAAAATTTATTTCATTTAAAAACAATTATACTAATTAATGTATTAATTGTTATATGAAAAATTGTATTTAATATAACTTCTGTATTATTTCATAGAAAAAATGTATTTAATAAAATTTCTGCATTATTTTATCCTTCTCTTTTTTATCCTTTTTCTTTTTAATTCTTTTAGTTATTAAAATCGGTTATTAAAGTTTTTCCGATTAATTATAATTGGTTTTATTTAATAACACGATGATCAATAAGTATAGATTATTGATCAAAAATCTTTCCAGTTTTTTCTTCTAATCTTTTTCTGGAAAGAATCATTGTTAAGATTAGAAAAATACATTTATTTTTGTAAAAATATAAATAGCTGTTGATTTTCGTCTTTAGAAAATCAAGAGTTATTATTTTAAGAAAAATATAATAACAATAAAAGACATTAATATTTCAATTAATATAAAATAGTTATTTTAAAATTTGTCAAAAAAAAAAATAATAAAATATTTAATAATAAAATAGATTAATAAAGTTCTTTTGATAAAAACATATTTTATTTCTCATTCATTTAAGGTCTATTATATTTTCTTATAATAAACTCTAATTTTAAAGATAAGTATTAAATTCTTATTTTTATTTTAATTTTTATTTTACTTTTTTATTTAATCTTAATAGTTTAGTTAATATTTGTCAAGGATTTGATACAAATTAATTTATATTTAATACTACAAAAATAACAATTTAATTATAAATATAATTTGTACTCCTTAAATCCTTGTACCGTTCATAACCAAATTAATATTGTATTACATATTAATTAATATTATCCCTTTTATACATTATTGAACCCCTAATATATTAATTGATTAATATTGTATTACATATTAATTAACATTATCCCTTTTTATATTAATTAATATAGTTGAATATTATTTATAAAAATTGATTTTTATTAATTATATTATTTTATATATTTTTATTATCTTATATTATATATGTATTATTCTATTACTTTATATATTAAAATTATATTTTATATTGTTATCTTTAAATTAGTATTTATTAAAATATATTATTAAATATTTTATATTGTTTTTCAAAATATAAAAGAACTAAAAAATATTCTTTTTTAAATCTTTGTAAGATTATTATTTACAAATAATCTGATAACTTTATAATAAAACATATTAAATAAAAATATAGTTAATTAAAAGTTTAATAATAAAATAATATTTTATATTTGAATAAATCAATTTAAAAAAATAAAATAATATCAAAAGGTTATTAGATTAAAGGCTTCCAACCAAGTTTACCCTTTAATCTAAGTACCAACTTAACAATATTAATTATAAATAATAATTTCTATAATTTATAGAAATTATTACACACCCTGTAAGAAACTTAGATAAATTTATTATTTTATTATAAAATTTATCTATCTTTCTTATTTAATACATTAATTTAATACATTAAATTATTGTATTTAGTTTAACCAATAATATTTAATTATTAATTTATATATATTTGATTCTCTTGAGTTCTCTTCGAGAAATCAAGAGTTATTATTTTAGAATTTTTATAATAAATAATAATTCAAATAAAATAATTAATTAATAAAACAAAACCCTTTTAATAAAACATTTTTTATAAATATTTGTGTCTTTTATTCCTTTTGTGTTATTGTTTATTATAAACTTTCTATAATAAACTCTATCTTATATTTAAGTTAAGTATAATTATTTATTTATATTATTTTATATTTATTTAATTATATTTAATTTTATTTTCTCAATTAATGTTAATTAGTAATAATTAATGTTAATTTGTAGTTAAGAAATTATTTATAATTAATTTTATAAGTAATTTCTTACAATAATAACTCTTCTTTTTAGGAAGAAAATATTTTATAAATAATTTAATATGAATATAACAAAAAATAATAATTATAATTATAATGGAATAATTAAATTAAATAAATTCATTTTTATATTATTTACGAATTTTTTTCTTTCTCTCAATTTAAATTTATAAATTTTTTTTTTGTTTATTTTTTATTTTTCTTTTCATTGTTTATGTTTGTTTATGTCATATATATATTATTTATTTTGTTTAATTTATTATTACATTTACTAACAATTCTTTATTATTATATATATTAAACATTATAACTTTATAATAATATGACAACACTTATTCTGTTTACTTTGCCTATTTACTTTTAAAAATAAGTCTTTATAAATTTCATAAAAATTAACAATATTAAATACTAACTATTTTACTTTATTTTATTTTATATAACATATTTATCTATTATAATATTATATTTATATTATATTTTAATATTATATAATTGTTTTTATATATAACATTATATACATTATATACATTATATACATTATATACATTATATACATTATATACATTATATATATATTTTTCTTATTAAAAAAAAAATAAAATAAAATAAAATAAAATAAAATAAAATAAAACAAAAATAAAACAAAAAACAAAAAACAAAAACAAAACAAAAAACAAAAACAAAAACAAAATAACAAAATAACAAAATAAAACAAAACAAAGCAACAAAACAGGAAACAAAACAAAACAAACAAATAAACAAACAAAAAACAAAAAATAAATAAAATAAATTAATAATTTAAAAGATAAGTTGTTCAGTTTTCTTTTCTTTAAAATAAATAAATATAAAAAATAAATAAATTAAATAATAATAATAATAATAATAATAATAATAATAATAGTAAATAAAATTATAATTATGATAAATAAAGTAATAATAATAATAAATAATAATAATAAAAAGTTTTTAATATTGATCATACGAACGAAAATAAAATTTTAAAAAATTATAAGATATATTTAAATATATAATTACAATGTTCTATGATCACATATAGATATTAACACTTGGGCTGAAGTGATATAAAAATTGAAATTCACTTCTATGAAATTGAAATAATATATTATTATTAATAATATAATATAATTGTTAATTACTAATTGCCCTTTGTTAAAACAGATATCGGCAAAAGCTATATCTCGTTATATCTATTAAAAAAAAAAAAAAAAAAAAAAAAAAAAAAAAAAAAAAAAAAATACATATATATATATATATGTAATATAAAAAATTATAAAATATTATTATTATTTATTTAATACATATTTCAAAATATACATATAAAATTTAATATAAAAAATTATAAAATATTATTATTTATTTATTTAATAAATAATTCATATGTATAATTTAAATTATTACTTATTTATTTATCTAATGAATAATATAACATATATATAATATAAATAATAAAATGTTATTATTTATTTAATAAATATGAAAAATATATAATATATAATATATAATTTAAAATTATTATTATTTTCATTCATTTAATGAATAATATACAATATATATATATATTGTAAAATTAATTATTATTATTATTATTTATTTATTTATTAATACAAAATATATATAATATATAATATAAATTATAAATTATTGTTCATTTAATTATTTATCTAAAATAAAATTTTAATTCAAAATTTAAATTTCAATTTTAAATTGAAATTGCAATTAAATATTTATTTTAATTTTATTTAAATTTTATTTTATTTCTACTTAATATTTCTTAATTTATTACTTCTTAAATTGTTCTTCTTTCATTGAACAATTCAAATGAAAAGGAGCAATGTAAGAAATACAAATAAATTTATTAATAATTTATTTACATTTCTTAGTTATTATAATTTATTTAATTTAATATTTATTTATTCATTTAATAATATAGTCATTTTATTTAATTTTATATTTATTTATACATTTAATAATTATAGTTATTTTATTTAATTTTATAATTATTTATTCACTTATATTTATATATTAGTTTAGAAAACAATATTAAGGTTTTTCCCAAGTTAATTGGTTTTACTTAATATTGATTCATCTAGAGTTTTTCCGCTAATCTTTTCTCTAGATGTAAAAAAGTTAAGGTTAGCAAAACTTTTAATAAATTATTTAATTTTATTTTTTTTGGTTAATTATAATTTTTATTTTAAACTTACTACTTCCTATATAATAATGAATTTATACAAATTCATTAAGTAAAGGGAGCAATGTAAGAAACTTAGATAAATTTATTATTTTATTATAAAATTTATCTATCTTTCTTATTTAATACATTAATTTAATACATTAAATTATTGTATTTAGTTTAACCAATAATATTTAATTATTAATTTATATATATTTGATTCTCTTGAGTTCTCTTCGAGAAATCAAGAGTTATTATTTTAGAATTTTTATAATAAATAATAATTCAAATAAAATAATTAATTAATAAAACAAAACCCTTTTAATAAAACATTTTTATAAATATTTGTGTCTTTTATTCCTTTTGTGTTATTGTTTATTATAAACTTTCTATAATAAACTCTATCTTATATTTAAGTTAAGTATAATTATTTATTTATATTATTTTATATTTATTTAATTATATTTAATTTTATTTTCTCAATTTAATGTTAATTAGTAATAATTAATGTTAATTTGTAGTTAAGAAATTATTTATAATTAATTTTATAGCACTGGTACAGGACTTTTGAAATTGATGGATGTATAATAATATATTGGTAAATAGATAGTAGACGTATAAAAATTACGAAAAACTTATACAATATTTATTTATTTATTTATTGATTATTTATTAATTTATTTATTTAAAAATTTATTTAACTATATATTATTCATCCATTTATTTATTTGTTCATTTATTTATTTATTCCTCCATTACATTAAAAAAAAGAAAAGAGAGAGATTTAAAATAATATTATTACAAAATATTTTATAAATTTTGGTAATACATTGATTAGTTAAAAATAATTTTGTGTAACAATAAAATAATAATAAAATTTTAGATATGAATATTAATAATAAAAATAATAAAAAAATTTATAATATAAAATAAAATTTATCAAATGTATAATAAAAATATAATAAGAATATAATAAAATATTTATTTTATAGCAAAATATTAATAATTAATAATATATATATTTATATAATAATAAAGGAAATATTGATAAAGTTAATAAAGATAATAATTAATTAATAAAATAGATTTAAAACATATTTATATGGAGAAATATTAAAATTATTATAATTTAAGGTATTTGGGTAAATACCGTATCATGATGCCCCCGTTAAGTTTAGACTTCGTCCCTTGAAGTCTATACTTCACATAGTCTGTATGGTACAATGTTCTTTAAGTGAACATTTCTCTCAGCGATTTCATTAGTTACAGGATCGCAAAGTGTTACCGTGTTAAATTTCTTCTTAACTATTTTCATAGGGCCAAGGAAGAATGGGTCTAATTTTCTTCGGTTAATAAGTTTGACAAGGACAAGATCACCAGGGTTATATTCAGCCTTCATTCTCTTCATTTGTTTTCGCCTGTCTTCCCATAACTTGTTAGCAGTATTAATGTTGTTAATGGCTTCTTTAATCCAGGCATAATGTTTAGTAAATCTTCTTATTAAAAATTCTTCTTCACTTTCGTATTCTTCTTTCTTGTCTAAGTTCAGTGTTAATTCAAAGGGTTGTAAATCGCGACGTCCATATAACAACTCGAAACTGGAAAACTTAGTAGTTTCATTCTTACAGGTGCGAATAGCCCATAAAGCGCTTGGTAGCATCTCATCCCAAATGGTAGTGTTGCGATTACAAAGAATTCTCAAGTACTTGCCAATTTCTTTATTTCTATTTTCGACTTCGCCGTTGGATTCTGGATGGTATGTTGTAATATAGTGTACGTAAACTCCATATAAGTCGAGAAAAGCTTTCGTTTTGTCCGAACAGAATTGGGGTCCATTGTCCGTTATTAAAATCTCAGGCGTTCCATGTCGAGCAAAGACTTTGGATAGAAATTGGATAACGTCATCTGATTCAATGTTCTTAGTGGGTTCAGCTTCAACCCACTTAGTCAGGTAATCTACTAAAACTATAATGTATTGATTACCTTTCTGAGTAACTGGTAGAGGTCCTACAATGTCTAGACCTACCTTGGTAAATGGAAGACCGGGTTTCGTGGCTGTATCTTCAGGTTGATAGTTAAATGTTTGTGGCTTAAAGAGTTGACAAGTTTTACAGGTCCTGACCATGTATTTAACATCTTGTATCATGTTGGTCCAATAGTAATCTCTTTTCAAGCGGTTGTAAGTCTTGAAAGTACCTTCGTGACCGATACCATGGGCCTTAAGAATAAGTTTGACTTTTTCCTCTGGGTTATCTATAACTTTTCTTAGCATTCCATTGTCTTTATAAAATTTTTCTCCATTTATTAAAGTAAACTTGTCTTTTAATAGATTTAATAAGTTGTTTTCATCTGTTTCACTATTTACACTCACGGTTGTAGTTGCTAATATATCGCTTTTGATGGATGGCATCCTCGAGAGAGCGTCTGCGATAACATTCTTTTTACCAGGTTCATATTGAACACGAACCTTCAACATTGATAAGAGTAATACCCAGCGCGTTTGCCTTGCGTTGTTGGGTTCTTTGGAGGTGAATAAACTAACTAGTGGTTTGTGGTCTGTATAGAGGATAGTGGAACAGTTATTGCTAGAGATGTAAGGTTTGAATTTCTTTACGCTATAGAATGCAGCTGTTCCTTCTAAGTCGGTGATAGAGTAATTCTTTTCGGAAGGTTTTAATGAACGGCTAATGAAATGGATGGGTTTTTCCTTACCATCTTCCTCTTTTTGTAATAGAACGCCACCGATACCATCATAAGAGGCGTCTGTACGGATGATGAAAGGCTTTTCGAAGTCAGGCATAATTAATATAGGTGCCTTCACAAGTCTATCTTTAAGTTCTTGGAAGCTATTTTCTTGTTCTGTATTCCATTCGAAATCAGTACCCTTTTTCAGCAGTTTATATAGTGGTCTAGCCATCTTCGCAAAGTTGAATATAAATTTTCTGTAGTAGCCTACAGCACCTAAAAAGGACCGTAGTTGAGTTATATTCTTGGGAGGCAACCAGTTGTGAATAATTTCAGTTTTTCCTGGGATTGGAGCAACTCCTTCAACTGATAAAATATGTCCAAGAAGTTCTACTTTTTTCTTGAAAAAGTGACATTTTTCTAAGTTTATCTTCAATCCGTTGTTCTTGATTATTGTAAAGACTTTTCTTAAATCTTGGATGTGTTCTTCAATTGATGGTGAGAATATCACCAAGTCATCTATATAAACGAACATGCATACTCCAATTAGCGGGAAGAAAATTCTGTTCATTTCCCTCTGAAAAGTACCAGGAGCATTGCATAGTCCGAACGGCATCACCCGGAATTGGTAGTTCCCAAACATAGTGGTAAAAGTGGTCTTGGGAATGTCTTCTTTATTCATTGGAATTTGGTGAAAGCCGGAGAATAAATCTATAGTAGTAAAGACCATAACCTTCCTTCCAATAGAAAATAAAATACTATCGATAATTGGTAACGCGTAGGAATCTTTGATGGTAACATTGTTCAGCTTACGGTAGTCCACGCACATCCTCCACTTTTTATTTTTCTTGAGGACGAGTACTACTGGAGACGACCAAGGGGAGCTGGATGGCTCTATCAACTTGTTTTTTATAAGTTTTGTTATTTCTTGCTTTAGAGCTTGAATTTGAACTTTGGACAACCGGTATCCTTTCTGCTTGATCGGCTTTGCATTTT
Organism: Neocallimastix lanati (nom. inval.); assembly: GCA_016946835.1. Lineage (NCBI taxonomy): Eukaryota > Fungi > Neocallimastigomycota > Neocallimastigomycetes > Neocallimastigales > Neocallimastigaceae > Neocallimastix > Neocallimastix lanati (nom. inval.). The sequence goes on from JACVTC010000593.1 coordinate 13,117, forward strand.
CTATTAATTGAATGGTATGTGGAAGCAGTTTCGTTGGCTGGAGTTCATCAATTTTGATTGCTAAGATGATGATGAATTCATGAAATAGTGAGTTAACTTTTCTTCTGTATTTTCTCGGTAATTCATCCAATACTTTGTTCAACAACTCTTGTTTCTTTAAGGGTCCGTCTTTAACTTCTTCAATTTGATCTGTTTCATCATGGTAGTTCTCATCTTTAACCTTATTTACAAGACAGAAGGCATAAGAGCTTGATGCATCTTTATTGTTGGTAAGATTGTGATTCTCATTATCGTCACTCTCCTTCGATTCTTCCTCATCAGTCCCTAAAGGAGACACACGATCCCATGATTCTTCACTGAGCATCTTGCATAAGTGATTGTCGATAGGATGTACGAATAATTTATTGTCTTTTAATGTATTGAACCCTATAAGTATATCGAAGATATTTTTATCATTTTCAACAACTCTAAATACATCTTTAATTGTGGTATCCCCAATTTTGACATCCAATAGATAGAGTTCTGAATCCAATTTCTTCTCAGAGAAAATTTGTACAATATTATTATTTGTGTACCCCATTGGTACCAAGTTTTGTTTTTCTTTTATCCTTGTTAAGTAATTCTTTGTCACCAAGTTTAAGCTAGCACAGGTATCCAAGAAAGCTATACCTTCAATCCCCATAAACATAACATTTTATACTGGCGATATCACTTCTTGAAATAGTGGATAGAACTATTTCGTTTAGAGATTGTCCTTGAGTATTGCTGTCCTTTAGCTTAAGTAGTTTAACTAGTTCCGATCTAAGCTTAGGACTTATATCTAATAGCTGTGTGATGGAGATATTAGCTAGTTTGTTGTTTAAGTCATCAGAGATATCATAACTGTTCTTTCCTTCCATCAAGGCTATATGTTTTTCGGTAGATGTCCTTTTAGATTTGACTTCTTCAGCTTTATCACTAGGAAGTTTTCCTTTTGTTACTTCTTTAGATTGATCATCTCTTGATGGATGAGTACTTGTTTCAGTTTCTTCTATTATTTCTTTTTCTTTATCTAATTTGGTTTTTCTTTTCACGGACTTGATGGATGGCTGAGCTATCACAGAAAGATCAATTTCTTCAAGCTTTTCTGTAGTAGTAGGTGTAGACACTGGTGATTCAAACTCCATAGTAGTATCCTGAGTATTTGTTGCAGCTTTTCCTTTCCTAGATTTTTCTTTTGAAGAGTATGGGGTTTCTGCCATACTATTATTCTTTTTCTTTCTTCTTACTACCGCTGCTAATATGTCATTATTTGGAACTAGTGGTAAATGGTTCTTTTCGTTGGTTTGATTAAAGGAAGTTTCCCTTCTTCCTTTACCAGTTTAACAGACTTATTTTCTTTTTTGAAGTTGGCCTTTTTCTTCCATCTCTGCTAATTCCCTGAAAGAGTAAGGGACATTGGTTTAAGTAGTGTCCCACTTGACCACATTTATAGCATTTTCTATTATTTTGTTGATGTGTGCTTGAATTATCTTGGCGTCTTCTAGTCTGTTCTTGATTTGACTTCAGTTTATTTTCTTTTACATACCTATAATCGCTTCGGTCGTTATCCCTTGTGTTGTATTTTCGGTTACCAAAGCCCTTGAATGGATGACCTCCGTAGTTGACTTTATAATAATAAGGTTGGTTGGATTGAAATGTTGCTAAAACAGTTTCAGGCTTACGTAGGAAGTTTTCTTCAGCCCTTTCGGCTAGTTCGGCTTCTTCGAAGGCATCCTCCAGATCATAACACCTTTGGGTGATTACTTGAGACCTTGCATAAGGTCTACTAGCAATGGATTCAATGTAATCGTCTACCGTAATGAAAGATTGGTATAGTTTGGAAAGACTATTATAAAGCTTTTGTACCTCCAGTTAAAGTTTTGAATACTTTCACCCTTTCTGATTCTAAGTTTCTGGAGTCTCTTGCATTTTCCTGGGGAGTAACTTCAAGTGCATCTTCTATAGCCTTTTTCATCTGGTCGATGGATGGATACTTCTTTCCCCCTTCTTCGTCGGTAGTTACTAAGTCTTGTAGTATACCTCTTAGTTTGCCTTCCACACATTCCATAGCCCAGGAATGTATGTTCATAGGTTCAGTGATGTTTGCTAGTCTCATGATCCTAGCAAATTCATCACCCAAGAATCCACATCTCTTTGCTGTTTCGTTTAGACGAGGTAGAATCTCTTCGAGTTCCCTGAATCTTCATTTCTTTAGTTTTTTTTTTTTTTTTTTTTTTTTTTTTGTTTTTTTTTTTTTTTTTTTTTTTTTTTTTTTTTTGTTTTATTTTATTGCCTTTATTATTATTATTATTATTTCGTTTATAATTTTATTTAATCTTCTTTCTTTTTTACTATCTATTAATGTTTCATATTATTATACTTTGGTCCTGCATAGCTCGCCAGAAATTATGGTACAGGACTTTTGAAATTGATGGATGTATAATAATATATTGGTAAATAGATAGTAGACGTATAAAAATTACGAAAAACTTATACAATATTTATTTATTATTTATTGATTAGTTATTAATTTATTTATTTAAAAATTTATTTAACTATATATTATTCATCCATTTATTTATTTGTTCATTTATTTATTTATTCCTCCATTACATTAAAAAAAAGAAAAGAGAGAGATTTAAAATAATATTATTACAAAATATTTTATAAATTTTGGTAATACATTGATTAGTTAAAAATAATTTTGTGTAACAATAAAATAATAATAAAATTTTAGATATGAATATTAATAATAAAATAATAAAAAAATTTATAATATAAAATAAAATTTATCAAATGTATAATAAAAATATAATAAGAATATAATAAAATATTTATTTTATAGCAAAATATTAATAATTAATAATATATATATTTATATAATAATAAAGGAAATATTGATAAAGTTAATAAAGATAATAATTAATTAATAAAATAGATTTAAAACATATTTATATGGAGAAATATTAAAATTATTATAATTTAAGGTATTTGGGTAAATACCGTATCAATAAAATGTAAGTCAGTCATTTTGGCGGATTTAACGCGGTGGCTGCTAAGCCATTTCCATTGGGAGCGCAGGTTCAGGACTGCAGGTGACGAAAATTTTTGATTAAATATTATTTGCTATTTAATAATATGAATTGATATAAAATATATGATTATATGATTAATTTTAAGTGATATGGTATATTTTTATTATTTTTTTTTATTTTTTTAAATTTTAATTTAAATTTTAATTTTAA